>KE150526.1:1205570-1234010 GCA_000411095.1 Aethionema arabicum
GTTGAAATAAAGTACCGAATTATATGAAGTTAAAACATATTTAAAGAGAGCTCATCGATTAAAACGTTACAGATTAAACAAATTAGGTTAAAGATGAAACAAATTTGATACTAACTTTAATAGGGACCTGATTTAAAGGATAAATTCAAAAGAATACAAAAGCTTAGCGAGAACGAGAAGGTTACTCAAGGGAAAGAGTAGGATAAACCAGCGAGGAAGAGCTAAAACTAGCATTATACTCTCACAACTACTCCAAACTCTGTAATGCTTAACCTCGTCACTTTCACCCGGAAAACCCCATTGCCTCTCAATTCTCTTGGCATTCATAATTCCTCTTTCAATCGAATAACCCTAGCTCAGCCTGATTTGACCCGTAATCTTGCATTTGGGAACAAAAATGGTTCATCTATTGTTTCACTGAATTCTGGTTCGTCTGGGCGTTCTGGGACTGCTTTTCGGCATTTGCGTCGGGTCTCTTCCGTCTCAGGTGGCTCCGGCGGGATTGGCGGTTCAGACGGTGGTAGTTCCGGTGGTGGAGGTGAAGGTAGCAGTGGCGGTGGCGATGGCGGCGGAAACGAAAACAGATGGTCATTTCTCTCATGGTAAATATTCTTTGTATCTCTACAACGCAATGCGGTGAAGCGTTTCTAGAATCGAAATAGCGTTTTTTCCATGGATGTTAATAGTACTCACGAACACTGTCTATCTATGGGATTTGAATTAAACAGATATACATTTCTTATGCTTCAGGTACTTGGCTCTTCTCTCTGATTATCCAGTTTTAACCAAAGCAGTGACATCTGCAATTTTGACACTTATTGGAGATTTGATATGTCAGGTACTCACTTAATCCCATCTTTTTGAGTCTTAGTTGCTTTTTTGAAGCCTAAGATTCTCAGTTTTTAGAAAAATATGAATTTGTTGAGATACAAGTATTTAGTAGTTGCATTACTCCAATTTCTTTTACTTGTTTTATGGAATTATGTTATTCAATAAGCAACCTGCTTATTCTTATTGCACTTGGTTTCAGCTTGTAATCGATAAGAACTCGTCTCTGGACAAGAAGAGGACACTAACATTTACCGTCTTGGGCTTAGGGCTAGTTGGTCCGGCATTGCATTTCTGGTATTGCCTTGAACCTTTCTTAGTATATGTCATACACTTGAGATGCATGTTTTGCAAATTATATGTATATACATGTAAGTTTTTCTGCTTTGTTCCTTGCGTGCTCTAACGACACCACCAGAGCTACTTTCTGCTAAGTGGTTGCTCATTTGAAGAGACTTATACGTCAAATTGATGTATAAAACAATATGATATGTGTTACTCTATAGGAATCTAAGTTTATTGTCTGTTGATGCTCCCGTTCTTGAAGGTCTGATGCAAGGAAAATGGAAGTCATTATGATATCATTTATGCTTGTTCGCTACTTGCTCTCTGAAATTTCTCTTTATGACGGGTTCCATTAGGTATTTGTATTTAAGCAAAGTGGTGACAGCTACAGGATTATCTGGTGCAGTTTTGCGACTTGTACTAGATCAGGTAACAAATGTGCCTTTTCTCCACCAACCTATTTTGTTCTCAACTTGGTTTCTTTGTCTTAACATTGATTTTGCTTGCAGTTAGTCTTTGCTCCTCTTTTTGTTGGAGTCTTCTTATCTGCAGTTGTGACGCTTGAAGGAAAACCATCAGATGCCATACCAAAGCTACAACAGGTTGGTTTGGAAGCTAATAGAGTTTTATCTCTATGAGATGTTATGCAAGTGGGAAACTTTTGCAGAAACTTGACAGGATTTATAACTGAATCCATAAATTTCGGGTTGTATAGGAGTGGACTGGTGCAGTGCTAGCTAATTGGCAGCTATGGATACCATTTCAGTTTCTTAACTTCAGATTTGTGCCACAAAACTTCCAGGTTTTATACTAAACCTTGTGTCAACATAAAATGTTTTTGGTGCGAACATTATATCCGGCAAAAGATACTAGCATATGGTGCTTACATGCTTGAAGCATATTCTATCAAATCTGTTTCCGTTTAATTTCTTAGTCCTCTTCATGGTAAAATGGCTATCCAAACTAAGTGTGATAATTAGGTTTTCATGTATGTTGCTGATTCTTAAGAACATCTCTCACATATTGATAAATGACGTTAGTTTTTGACTCAGAGTATCTCTCCATAAGATCGTTAAATGGTTTAGGGTTTGGGGTTTAGAGTTTAGGGTTCAGGGTGTATAGTTTAGGGCTGAGACCGATGCATTTCACCATTCTGCTTAAAATGTACTCATTGACGCCATAACTTATCGATCCTAGGATGAATTGATTTGTGTCATTTTATAAAATTATGGTAATTTCAGGTACTTGCGTCGAATGTGGTGGCTTTGGCTTGGAATGTGATTCTCTCTTTCAAAGCTCACAAAGCAGTTGTTCCAAAATAGGTGTGTTTCTCATGAATATAGAAGCAGCTTTGTCTTTAAGCATTCTTAGTGTTGTATTTTTGCATTAGCAAAGGAGCAATTTTAGCTATCAATTGTGGTTTGTTTGTTGAAGAAATGGTTCGCCGGAATATTGTTCTAAGCCTGGTGCTGATTGTAATTGTTCATTGTAACAAAAATTTCAATTTTTTTTTATTTTTACTTTGTTTTCAATTCTCTGTTTTTTTGTGTAAACCCCACTTCTAACATACAAAATCTTTGGGAAAAAACACATACAAAATCTTTTTTTACTATAATTTAAAGAGGAAATACATTACAATAATTCGATTGGTAACTAATATCATTCTAAAGAGTATCCTAAAAATCTTAATTTATTCTATATTGTTAAAAATCTTACTTTTTGTTAACAATTTTATTAATAATAGAGAGTTCGACGAGATAGTGCTTACAGTAGATTGTAACATCTAATTTATTTAAAATTATAAAATAGATGTTACAAAAAAATAATCAGTACATCTATTTTATTATTTTAAATAAAAAAAATACTTAAGAGTTGTAGCTTAACCAAAAAATTCCTACTGATTATTTATGTAAAATCATATTTGTTACAATCTAATATGAAATTGAAAAAAGCATAAACATATTTTAAACATATTCAAAAACATAAACATATGGTAAAACATGTTAAAAAAATCACATACATATATCTTACACATATTCAAATATCAGAAAACAAAAAAAAATACCTTTAGTTGGGTTAAAAAAAAAAAATACCTTTAGTTTTTTTACATATTCAAAAGCATAAACATACGGTAAGGGAAGGAAAAAACGATAGCCTAACCCCCGAAACCTTCGCAGATTATAAAAACGAAAAAGACATCGACGACCTTTCCGATCTGCCTCATGCAACATACGAAGCTAAATCTTTTATCGAATTGGGATCGCTACGAGCTTCTCAGTTGAGGTTATTGATTTCTTGTTGCGATGGGATATTCTCAGTTCAGGATTCTCAATTTCCCGTTTTGGTAATGATTTTTGGTGTTGATTTTGTTGTTCTTATGAATCGCTGCGTCGTTGGAGGCGTACACATAATAGAGTTTGGAGATTACTTGTAATGAGACGTATTTCAAAGTTTGGTATCTTTTACTTTACCGAATCGATTTTGAATATATAATGCGGTCTAGGTTTTAAGAATTAGATATATCTGTATTGCGAAAGGAAGTGGTAGATTGTTTGTTTAGGCTCTACGAACATGTCTGGTGGAACTCCAGTTGGTGGTGGTGGTTACATTAGGCAAAGGCATAGCCAAGGTTATGCATCTGGTGGTGATGATCTTGAGGATGATGCTTGTTCAAGGTCACAACCTTTCTCTATAGAGAGCCCTAGAAGTAAAAATTGGGTTGAGATTGTGGAGAATGTGCTTTGGATTGCATCTGCAGTTTTCATTATCTATTTTGGAGACAGACACTCCAATATGGTTCACATCATCCTTCACGATTCCCGTATCAAAAGGTAACAGATTTGCTTATTAACGCCTCTTGTTTTCACTCTTTCTTGTTAATTGCTTGTGTTATTTGGTAGGAAGAAACTTGATTTGGCTCTTTTTCATCTTTTAGGATTCTTGTAGATGTCCTATAGATTTGAGTTCGTTATTCTTGATTATGGTGAGTTCTTGTTTATCAATTGTGATAGAATCTAACCTTGACTTAGTTTTATCAGAAGAAAAGTTCAATAGGGAAGCAGAATCACCTTTAAAACTGTACCTTAATCGAGTGTTAAGGAGAATCAGCTTCTTAGTTTTTTTTCTGCTTTAGATTATGATAACTTAGAGGTCTAGAAGTTTTTTGTTAAGAAACGTGAACTCTTACTCAATAAAACTTTTGAGAAGTTGATTATATAGAAGTCTCAATCTTTGTGGTATTGGTTTAATCTTTGCCTACTCTGTACCCATGTACTCATAATGGACTGATTTCCCTTAATCTTTTATCTCCAGGATGCCTTTGTATATAGGGATGGTGGGGATAATTGTGAACGTGATGATTATAATATATGAAAGTATGTTATCATGGAGCATGGGAAGGTTTGATGAGAAATGGGAACTATGGAGTATCTCTACTTTGCCTTTCATCACCTTCATTGGCCTCATTTCATTTTGCTTGTAAGTAATTGCACAAGTTTTTTTGTCATCAATTCTCTTTCTCATGAACCACTCCATATTGGTTTTGCAAATGCAGGATTTCCTTTGCTCTGTGGCCTATTTGGGGATTCTTGACTCTACCTCTTCTGGTATGGATTCATTACATAATACAAATCTTCTTTCTGAATAATTTGGTCTGAAATCTTATCTGGTTATGGAAATGTGGTTTCTTTTGATGAATGTAGTTCACATTGTTCATGGCTTGCCTTGTTGTCTTCCCACAACTTCTGAGAATCAAATTCAGGCCACAATACGATGATTTTCGCGTAGATTGATTTCTAGAGAATGGAGATGAGATAATTATTGGGACACGATACTTTTTTTTTTAGAACTCTATGGATCTGAAAACTGAAAAGATGTGTGGTTAGTTCAAGGTATATACAGATAGGTGAGGGTCATTAATCTATGGAGAAACTTATTCTTCTGCTTTTTGTTTACTTTTTTTGTCTAATGTTTTTGGATATTCAGTTTCCTTCACGTCTTGTTTCATTTCCGGGTTCAGTCAAGTGAAAGGTTAAAATCGGTTTGGGTTAAATTTTTGGTTCTTTTACTTGGTTATTAGTACATATTTGTTGGGTTTTAAGTAAGTTTATGGGTTTGAATCGGATCTTGGGCGGATTTACGTGGTTGGATTTTGTAAATAACTCAAATTTCTTTGGTTTTTAAGTAAAATTAATACCACATTTTCGAATTTAAACAAAAAATAGGTTAATTATGGTCAATTACATAAGAATATAATAGAAATATTGTCTTCAAGAAAGAGTAATATAACAATTGATTCGGGTTTAGACTCATTTCCTCATTATCTACATCTGCTTTTTTCTCACATATGAACCATAAACCAGTTTTATTAGCTCATTATATGGGTTATAAATCGGTTCCATTAGCCGAAACACAAATGAAATGCAATTTTTGGCTGTTTGTTGAATTTAAACTCTGGTGTTTTTCAAAAAGTAAAAGAAAATATTTAATTGTGAAAATTATTAGGATATCTTGCTCTTGACCACTTCTATTTAAATAAGATGTACACTTTTTTCCATAAGTTTTATAATCTATTAATTTTCAAACTAATAAATTCTAACCAAAAGTTTTGAAAAAATAGTAAAAAAACTCTGGTTATTATCTCCTAACATTAACCTACACTTTATATCGTTTTTAAATTATCCACATTTTTCGAAATAGTAAAATGAAATTTTGAAATGAGTAATAGAGGAAAAAAATAAAATGGAGAGATGCGAGCCAACTAGATACGTACACGTCATAGCCGACTATAACACAAACGGTGTGAATGAAACATAAGGCGTCGCTAGAAAGCTCGACGAGACAGAGAGAAAGAGGAGAGAGAGAGAGAGAGAGAGAGACCAGAAAAGCCTAAAAAAGCCGACTTTTTTCTCTCCTCTCCATCTCAGCTTCTGCTGGATCTCTCTAGCAGGCAATCGTGTTCGGAGAGATTCTCAGGGTAAGCAGGGTTTTCTCTTTGTTTCCTTTTCATATATTTTGTGTTTGCCCTCTTATGTCGATTTTGTTTCTCGATTTCGATTTCGATTTCGATTTCTTCTTTCTGACGATTTATGTTGCTGCTTTTGTCTCTTCTTATTGATTAGGGACCGGTCGATCGAGGGTTTTCAGGAAAGCAGGTGATTATAGTCTTTGATATTCGATTTCTAGCTTAATTTAGGGTTCAATTGTTAGTGGATAAGTGAAGAAATGGTCTGAGTTTCTGGTAGATTTTATGGATCTGTACTGCTTAATGATTTTTGTATTAGATATCATTTGCATGTGGGGTTTGAAGGTTTTTGAAATTTGAAATAAATTCTTCTGAGACTTTTAAATTTTAGGCTAATTTAAGACCTAATTTGTAGCATTTCCGCCCTGTGAAAGACCTAATATGATTATTTTTGCATAACATCAGATTTGCTTTTGTTGAATTAGCTGCAAGGTAGCTTAGAGATATTGTAGTCAGTTTTGGTAGCTTATGGTTGGTAATCAGATTTATGTTCTGAAACTTTCAGAAACGTCTAGGCTAATGATTTATAAATCTTGCTAAGATTATGCGTCTGCTTCTGTTTATTTTTTCGATTCTCCATATTTAGGATCTTGAACCAATGGGACAGGAGCCCATAGCCAGTTTGGTTTATAGGCTTAGAGATAAGTGATTTCATTTGAGCATTCATCGATTTTCTGAAGCATATTTTGAGCGTAAGAGTGTTTTGAGATGTTACTAAAGCATGGTGAATTCGCTTGTTATCATTCGCAAAATTATAACTGAAACTTTGGCTTACAGTTTGTAAGTGCAGAATGGATCATGACAAGACAGTATGCCAAAGCCCACCTGAATGCCCCAAGCTATGTATCAACAACTGTGGTTTCTACGGAAGTGCTGCTACAATGAACATGTGTTCAAAGTGTCACAAGGCCATGGTGTTTCAGCAAGAACAAGGAGCTAAGTTTGCGTCTGCAGTATCCGGAACATCATCAAACAACATTGTAAACGAAACAGTTGCTGCTGCAGCTGCTGCTTCTTTTGCAGATGTTGAAACCAAATCTATGGAGCCAATGGCTATCTCTGTAACACCATCTGCTAACCTTTCCACAGAGGTAATAGCACCAGAAGCAAAACCAAATGAAGGACCAAGCAGATGCAGTAGTTGCAATAAGCGAGTTGGTTTAACCGGATTCAAATGCCGGTGTGGTAGCCTCTTTTGTGGGTCACATCGCTACGCAGACAAACATGAGTGCTCCTTCAATTACCATGCTGCTGCACAGGAAGCTATAGCTAAAGCAAACCCAGTTGTGAAAGCAGAGAAGCTTGACAAAATCTGAAGTCCTTAAGCTTTTACCACATCTATAAAGACTTTTTTAAGTCCCTTGCTGTGTCTGGTCTGGTCTGGTCCCAAGTATCCTCCTCATGTTAATGGTTTATATAGGCTGGAAAGCTGTGGTGATCTTCTTAGCTTTCTTATCTCTGCAATATTTGTGGTGTGAACTTTATGTGAGCAGAGAATTTTAAAAATGGTTATGCAATGGTATGTCTTATATATCATTTTCTCCTTTAAGTTAAAGCTTCAGATGTACAGGGATGTGGTTAGTTCCACATGTGTAGCAGAGACAGCAAACTATACATCTTAACCATTCAATTTACTTAAGAAAAAAGATTATTAAGCAAGTTAAAGAAAATAACAAAATCTCAGTTACAAAACAGAAGTGCAACAGGTACTAAATTTCTATAAAGCCTAAAGTTTAGTCCCTTGCTCATTTATAAGTAATTAAATATCATATTTCAAACATATAAAAAAAAGAGCTAATTATACATACACATAATTACATAATCCAATAAAAACAGTAGTTAATATATTATATAATTAAATAACTTCAAATGAAAAGAAAAAAAATACAAATATAATTAATCATTTAGTATAATTGGTATTCCAAATCAGTGGATTAACGTATCCCAAAATTCTATTATTTTAGCCAAACTCATTTTGCAAATAAATGGGTTTAATTAACGTACCCAAAAAATTACTTTAGCTAACTCCGCTTTGCAATTAATCCACTAAATGAGCCAAAACTCATTATTTTAGCTAATCCACTGCAAATCGATTGGTTTGATTAGTATAGCCCATAAGTGTTTATTATACCTAAGCCCGTTATGTAAATTTATGGGCTTAATTAATATGGACCATTACCATATATAATTCTACTTTTCTATGTTCACGCGTTAAAACAAATCCCACGCGCACCGATAGCGCGTTGAGCGCGTTTCCACAAAAGCGCAAGGGGTTATAGCCCACAGTTTTGTATGCTTTTTTGGCAAAAACAGGAAACTGAATATACATAAGCGCGTCAGATTAACTTTTTTCGTTATATTGTTTTTATTTTTATTTTTAATACATTACAGTTAACACACTTCTCTCCGGATTGAATTATCAATTATATAATATATATATAAAAAAAGAGCTAATTATACATACACATAATTACATAATCAAATATGATTTTCGATGTGTGATAATGAAAAAAAAAACTCAAACTGTGATTTAAAAGATGAACTTAATTGCGATGAAAAACATGTATTTTTATTGATACTAAATAAAATAATAAACACATACTAACAAATATATGTTTGAAAACTACAAACTTAGAAATTTCATTATATATAGGTTTTAAATATTTCTATTACAATGATTATAAGTTATAAATTTGATTTTTAACTATAATTTCAAAAGAACTTCAAATTTTGAAAAATACTTATTTTTTAATATTTCAAAAACAAATTTTTTTTTATCATAGATCGCTTCAACACAGCATATGCTCAATTTAAGTGATCGGATGACGAATTTAAGCTCAAAAGTTAAAAAAAAAATTGGTTATAAAAACAAGCAGGGCAAAAATGACCAGTGATATTATAAAATGAACCGAGACAAAACCATTGTACGATAATAACTGATGGAGTCTATAAGAAATTTCATGACAAGCTAAATCCAATTTTAGAGCTTCTCATACACAAGAAACTGACGACTCATATAACATAATTTCTCCGAACAATCTCTAAGCAGCACCCTTCCCCTTCTTCTTCTGGATCTTCTTCGTGTAGAACTCTAATTCTTTACCTTCCAATATGTATCTGTCAACAAAACATACAAGAAACAGATCATCAACAACTTTCAAACGAATTCAACCAACAAAAATGGATGAATGAGATATGATCATGATGAATACCCGTCCACACGACCGCACTGGCCAGGCCTCGATGAGATACAAGCCAACAATCGACCACTTGCGAATTGATCCTCTATGTGTGAATCAAGAATTCGACCTTCTTGCCTCTTCTCTAGCTTTCTCACAACATGGTTGCTCTTTTTGGCCTCCTCAGGAGCAGCAGTGGCTGGAGCTGCGTCCTCACCTTCCTATAAGCAACCAATCAAAACAAATTACATAACCTAAATTCGAATCTCATCTCTGCTTTCATTAGAGTTCTTATTTTGTTTCGGTTAAGGAGAAAGGTGTTAAAAGGCAAAAATGATCTCACCTCTCCTCCTTCTTTCTTGGCAGTGGAAGCAGCACTCTTCTTCTTGCGTCCAACCTCAACACCATAGTGCTGGGAATACCATTGCTTGAATGGTGCAGCATCAACTTGAACGATAGCACTCTTAACAAGTGTTTTTGTACGGACAAGCTCATTGTTGGATGCATTGTAGACCACATCAAGGACTCTGGTCTTACGGGTAACAGCCTCACTACCCCATGAGAAGTTACCAGTATCGAGTCTCAAAGCTCGCCACTTGACATTGCCTCCACGAACTCTAATTCTCCTAACAGTTTTGTTGCTGGATAGCTTGGTGTTAGCTGGAACCCTTCCCATCTCGTACCTTCATAAACCCAAATACAGTTTACATCTCACAAGTAAAACACCAAATATCAAAGAAAAGATAACTCAATGGCACAATCAGAAGATTATTTATCAACACTTAGAAAGCCCACGTGAAGTCTTAAGATTACTAATGGAATTCTAAACGCGATAGGCTGTGCAGTAATGTTCTCCCAGCGAACGAACCCTAACAATCGCTTATAATTTGACAGTAAATTAGAGAACTATTCTGTTAATGTACATTAACAGATCACAACATCGGAAAAATTAAGTAACATGTTTTCTACACCCTAATTCATCAGTTTCTTGGTCGTTAGAAAACCGATATTGACGAACCCAAGCTGGAACGGTACAAAAAGACTAGAGGTCTGAACAGCGAAAGAAACGAATCTTACTTTCGCTTCTTCCTCCATTGCTTCTGCTTGCCACCAGTGGCACGCCTCTTGTGAATGGAATCACGAGAAATACCTAATAGAGATCAGATTGCATGTAAGATTGTAGTTGAAAGAAGAAAAGAGGGAGCAGATTAGAAAGGCATGTACCCATTGTTGCCTCCTAGGGTTCCTCCGCCAAAGCTTAGCTGCGCCGGTATGAGAATTTGGGGAGAAGAAGGCATTTAAAAGGAGAATATGTATATAAAACCCTAGTAGCCGATCAACTCTAAAGTCTCAAGCCCATCTCCTTTACATGGCCCATATTAAATTAGGCCCAATTTCCTTACTTCTTGCAAATTAAATTTCTTAGTAGGGGATATCGATTTAAATATTCTACAAGGAAAAATTGCAAAGAAAAATTCTCAAAATTTAAGTGGTGAATTGTAAAAAAAAAAAAAAACAGAGCAACAGCCATTTTTGATTAAAAAAAACACAAAAAAAAAATTGTAAAAAAAATGCCTAAATCTATTTTACTGTTAAAAGTTTTAATGTTATGATTACTTCTTCCACTTTTTTTTAATGGTTTTCTGTCCACTGAAGTGTTTTTAGTGTAACAATGTGATTCCAATATGAGGTCTCAATTTTGAATGCGACTATCTTTTGAACCTTTAGTTAATTTTATACCTCGAGACTGCTTGGTTAACAAATTGAAATTGATTTTGTACATAGGTGTAAATATCAAATTACATGTATACTTGGTTTAAGATTTGGGTAATTTGAAAAAATTGAATGTAAAACTAACTCTTATTTTCTATAACATTACATGGATAAATCTCATTCTTTAAAATATGAATTAATTTACTTTCATCAAATCCTTTTTTAACCTTGGATAGTAATTTGAAGGGCAAAGTCTATTTGAACAAAAAGATGAGACTATAACAGAACAATAACAGAAGGAGATTTGAGTTTAATTTCTCTTCTATCTTTTACTTAGTCATCTACACAACACAAATCTGTACTATCTCCTTTACACCACTCACTCTATGAGCCTTATTTTGTATCTCCAAATTCTCTTTGCAATGAAAAGCAAGAAAGAGAAAACTAAACTCATCACAACTCATCTGAATTTTCCTTTGGCATTTCACCAACAAACTTCCTCCGCCGTACCAAAGCCTTGAAAATGGTGAAAGCTGAGAGCAAAGCCATCTCCCAGTGCTCAGAGCTGCTGAGTTTCACATTTATCTTCCCCATTTTCCTATTGTTCATTGTTAAGTTGACACCAATGTTTGTGTTTCGAGTTGGTCTAAGCAGAGTCTGTAAACCCCAGTTTAAGACCAGTTCTTTGTTGAAAGACAGAGCTGTCATAGTCAAGCTGATGTGTTCGTTTCTTACTGGGTAATCTCTTCCTCTAATTATGGCTTCTAAGCTTCCACCACATGCTGTTTGCCCTGAACCTGTAATCTGACCAGCATTAACCATAAGCTTCAATCTCTTCCCAATCAGTAGAGTGTCTTCAAGCTTGCTACCAATGTAGTACTTATCGCCGAAAGATGTCAAAGCAACTCCCAGATCGGTTGTATTGTGTTTAAAACTTTTTACTTTTGTGCCGCCATGAAAGGAGTAGACCAGGTCTTCTCCTGATGATTGAAGATCCATAGCTACAGAGAATGTTTGTTCTCTAGAATTTGTATAAGCTGCATTCGTCTCTGATTGGATAGTGAAACGTTGTTTGTCTTTGCTCACTTGTCCTGTAGCTGAAGCAGATAGACTATTTCTTATCTTAGCAGCTATCTCCATATTTATTCCATCAAACCCCACATCATGATCCCAGCCTTGGGGATCGTAGACCGGTCTCACGAGCCACTGGTCGTTTGTAGCAAGGCATCTGTATCTGTGAGCTGGAAAATCTGAACCAAAACTGTCAGGACCAGCCATGTCAGGTAGTGGAACAGCTCCTTGGTCGTTGTTTTCAGTGTCGTTATTGAGATTTTCCGGTTTAATTAGCTTTTCGTCACGTCGTCTTCGACATTCTTCCTTCAGTTGTTTCTTTAGAAAAAGGGTTTCCCTGTAATCAAGCTCCTCGAGATACTCTTTCTTCTGAGCCTTAGACAGCTTCTCAAATCGAGATTTCCCCAAGATACGGATTGTAGGCAATTGGTCATACTCATCATCCTCTTCTAAGTCTGAGTTCAAAAGCTCATCAATCTCTTTCTCTGCTTCATCTGCACCTGATGATAAATGACGACGTAGAAAAATTGAAAGAAGATGAGGGAGGGAAGCAGTTCGTGTGCTACTCGGCTGTCCCAGGCTAATTGTGTCACGAAACCTCAGCAAAGATTGAACGTCACCAAGAACTTTGGTACATATGCACAGAAACATAAAATGAGGCTTCCATACCTGTTGATTTGGAAGAACATACTCACCCCTAGGATTCCTTTTACACCTTGGGTGATTCTCAGCTAACAGCACCGGGTTTTCTAGTTTTGTATCAGACACAGCCTGATGTATATAATGCTGAACCACATCTACACGCTGGGCGACATATGACTCGTAGTTGATAAATTGTCCATTACGCTCTTCTGAAGCAGTTGAAGAATGCGTCATTACAAGAATTGTATTTAACCATATTGCTGCACCAAAGACTTCAGTTATAAGCTTCAGGAGGGTGAAATCACTATATCTCATGTCGATCATATCAAGGCGGTCAAAGTAAAGAATGACATCTGGTGGGCGCTTCTTAACGTATTTCTTGATACGGAGCAAAATCTTTCGGTTCCTTCTTGTGCTAGAAGACGAAAGTTGATGAAAACCAGGGGTATCAATAAAGGTTACATTAACTCCATGAACAATCCCCGTAACCTCTTCTATGTGATCTGTGGCTGGTCGGAAAGCATCAGTTTCACTTTTGGACTGTCCCAAAATAGAGTTTATGGTTGCACTCTTTCCGACTCCTGTTTTCCCTAAGACAAGGATTCGTATTGAGAAATCCATTTTTGGCATGCCAGTTGACTCTTGTTCCCTTGCTAGAGCTCTAGCCTTATCATTCTTAAGTTTCACTGTTTTCAGTTCTGATTCCTCAGCTCGTATCAGCATTGCAAGGTGTACTCTATATAAAACTTTTGAGACGAGAATGTTATTTTGAGACTGCCCAAACCTTTGAACAAGGCGTAAAAACTGTATTTGGAGATCACCAATTTTTGCTAGTGGATTATGCTTGTTTTCTTTAAGATCAAAATTTGACTGGTACAAGTTTTCAAGCAGGTCTTGTTGCTGAGAGGGAGGAGGCTGACTTTCCATATCACCACTGGTTGAACATGTTGTTTCAGAGTGTGTCACTGACTCTGTTGAAGCAAGTGCGTGAGCTAAAAATACAAAATACAAATGTAATACTGTTAGCCAAGAAAAACCTAAAAACAGCAAGAAGAGAAACCTTCAAAAAGATCAACTAATCAACATAGACAGTCGTAGCAATTGACGTAAGTATCAGAAAGCGAAAACCAATGTCAAACACCCAGAGATTCAATACTAAAGTGCAACAAACATAACAGCCAATTCTCCTGAAGCAGTTCAGTCTAAACTAAAGTTGACCACAAAAATGCCTATGATTCTATAAGATAACAACAGAAAAAGTTTTAAAGAGGTTATGGTCACATCAGTTTTAAGAGATAATCTACACCATCCAAGAACCTTTTTTCTTTGTAAATATAAACCAATATATGAGGCAGATCACTCATCGTTTAGGAGACTAACAAAGGATACGCTATCATTCCATGATTCAAAGAAAAGTAAGAGAGATATCCTACGCTGGTTATCCTGTTCTTCAGGTTGGCTTCCCTCACGGAAGAAAGGGTCACTTCCTGACAGTGGTCTAGATGATGCCATTGAATTGGTTAGAGCAATAACCCAGTCTTTAAAGCCTTTCATTCTACCTGGCAAACAAATACAAGAAGAATACTTAGATTTATATTACGTCTCAGCTTCCAATGCACCTTGATGAGCTAATCGACGAATCCGTAGAGTGAGATCATTAGAATCCAATAACCTCAGATTAGCAATTACTCAGCTCCAGTCTTACCAAGGTTTGCTTAGTTTTACAGATGAAGCAATTGGCTAAAAACAGGACTAAGCAGGTCAATACTGCATTCTGAAGCAATTACAGCACATCCCTAACTTATTGAAGCAAACCTCAGTCAAGATCCACCAGAGAGACATTAGATTATTTCTTAAGGCAAAATTGGGTCAACCATGAGGTAGAATCAGAAAAAAAAATGTATGGCCCAGAAATTCGAATGGATAAGAAGAAGAGAGTTAGAACCTATACCGCACAATACACCGTCGCTGTGACGCGAAACAAAGGACGTATACGCGCCAGGCATCTACTAAACAAAACAAAGAAGAAAAATACTAAGAAATGCACAAATGGTGAAATCCCAGAAAATTCAATTTGAGATTTTCTAGAGCGGAGAAGGAGAGAGAGAGAGAAGGAGGATAGAAATTAAAAAATTAGGGGAAATTAGAGTTGAATTTGAAGATAACGGAGCAGGAATCGAGATCCTAGATTGAATCGGAAGTTGAGAGAAGTGGTAGAAAGATATTCGGTGTTAGTGTTGTTGAGAGGAGAGGAGAAGAGAGAGGATAGGTTTACGAAAAAAGAGATGCTACCGATGTATTTTTGGTTTGGTCGTTTTCTTGCGTCCGGCTAACGTGCGCCCCCTTACCGGTCGTTCTTCGAACACAGCAAGAGTGAACGCATATTTAACCAGGCGTTATTTTTATTTATTTATTTTTTTTCCCAAGCGTTATTTCTTAGTTTTTATTTATTTATTTACTCTTTATTTATTTATTTTTGTCTGTTTTTTTTTTCTAATTCATTATATCAATTTAAGGGTGTCGGGCTAATTTAGTCCGACCCAACCCAAAATTCGTGCAACTCGTACATATTTGAGTCTGAGTTTGATCTGACCCTTTTTTTGGCTTACATTTCAAATCCCAAGCCCGCCCCAAATAGAGTTTCAAGGCTTTTCGGGTCTGACCCAAAAGGATGTCAGTCGGTCTAACTCGGCCCGACCCGATTCTAAACCCGTACATATGTGAGCCCAATCCCGACCCCGCCCTTTTTTTTCAGACTTATATTTTAAGGGCCGCCTCCGATCCGAGTCCGATCCGAATCCGACTCAGACAAAACCTCAGTGTTTTAAAAAAACATAAATACTGTATATCTTAAACATGTTCAAACTATTAACAAAAATTACTTTAAAAAAATGTTTTAGGATATGTGTATGCTTATAAATATGTTCAAAATATGTTTACGTTTTTTTGTAATTTCGGTTTAAACAAACCATTGTCTCGAAACCAGATTTACATATATATAGTAAATGAAATGAAATCATCTTTTTCATTGTAACTCAGTTCCAACAAATCTGTTTTCAGAACTGTTAGGGAAATCAACATCCTCTCTTCTTCGTCTTATATTCAACCATTCTCCTACTGCTTTTTTGTTAACACCAATTTTTGTGGGCCGGAGTTAGTTTTGTCGTTTCATATAAACCTGTTCATAAAAAAATTCTATCTTTAGCAAAATATGAGTATCCTCCGAAACTGGAAATCCTGTAACTTTTCTATATATATGCACATATCTCTCTATGCTTCATTTATCATCCAAAGCTTACCAATATAACATTTTCACAAGTGGTAAAGGAATAATGTTAAACGTGGAGAGGAAAGAAGGGACTATAGCTATTGCAATTGACAGAGATAAATCAAGCTGCACTGCTCTTAAATGGGCTGTAGAACATTACATACCTCGAGGTACGATGATAAAACTCGTTCATGTCCTCCAAAAACCTGCAAATGATGAAGTCCCTGAAGGACAACAACACTGTGATAAACGAAGTACTAGGATGTTTCTTCCAATGCGGTGTCTTTGTATGCGAAAAAGTGTAAGTGTTGAGGTCTGTTTTGTTTCTTCTTTGCGTCTCTCTCATTGTTCTGCTGCTTCTTTTGGTGTCAGATACAAAGTGAAGTAGTTTTGCTGGATGATCAAGATGTGTCAAAAGCATTAATTGAATATATAAGTAAGAATTGTATATCTACGCTCGTATTAGGAGCTTCAATGAAGAAGAGTATTACCAGGTGATTGCTTTATCTTTTGTAATCCTCTTTAGTTGTATTGGTGAAAAGTGAGCTTTAGTAACTGTAATGTCAAGGCTTTTCAAGGGTGATGAGATTCCAAGTAATGTGATGAGATGGGCACCTGACTTCTGCACAGTTATTGTGATATCAAAGGGAAGAGTTTCAAGTGTACGGTCAGCAACAAGGCCTTTACCTCAAGCATTGCCATCTCTCTCTTCATCTCCAGAAACTACCAATGATGAAGCTCCCACTGAGATGTAAGAAACCATCCTCTTTCTCTCAAATCCACCAAAATTTATAGCTTTTTGATGACACAATCTGGATCCAACAGCTCATTGTCCAGTGAAGACGACTATATCTCCATCGACCCAAGCAGGATCAGTACAGACAGTTCAGTTGTTTCCTTTTATAAGAGACTTGAGGAGAATCCTAGATTATCCAATGCGGATGAGATATCCAAGGTTCCGTTTTATGTTAATGATCACACCGCTGAGAGTGAGAATACAAGACTGAAGAAGGAGCTGATGCAGACAATTAGCATGTACCATGCCGCCTGCAAAGAAGCTCTTGTGGCAAAAAACAAAGCATTAGAGCTTGAGACATGGAAAAAGAAAGCAGAACAAAGGCTTGAAATGGCTCACGAAACAAGCGAGAGGAAAGTGGTTTTGGAGTCTCATATCGTGCTTCAGATAGAGAGCTTCTTCCGCATCTTAGCCGTGCTCTTCATCTTCTATTTTTACTGCACCCTCAAGTAATATTCCTTCCACCTCAAAATACTGTAATCTCTTCTTCTTTTTCCTTCCTTTTGTGCATATTTCGTTACCTGGCATGAAACCAAGAAAACGGGTTTAATCTTTTGAACCTTTTAACAAATATCTTCCTCTTTAGTGTTAACTAAAGTTAGCAGACCTGCCAGATGTAGGTATAATTTATAATTGGGACCAAAGAAGCTGGAGCATGCCCCTGATGATTCTAGCCACGTAGACAAATATAGAGTCCTAACCTATGTCGGCGTAGATGAGTTCTTGAGCAGTGTCCTCATCTCCATGATTCGTGGTGAAAAATGCAAAGACGAAGAACTCCTGGAAGCTCTGGACCTTCACATCCACTCTGGTTACCTGAATTTCTCTTGATACACTCTCAAGGGCCATGTTGAATCTGCAGTGAAGCTGAAGGGGCTTGGGATAAATACCATTCAACAGCACTACATGGTGCAAACAGACAAACACACCTGATGAGTAAAACAAGAGCTATAAATGATTGGATATTTCCATAAAACAGATTTACTTGCATTTTGTATTCGTTTAATGTTGAAACATCCTGGTTCAAAAGCCTAACAATGCTCCAACCTTCATTATACATGAGCATTATAGGTAGACGTATTTCTGATACAAAAGAATAACATACATTATATGCCGATAATCTCTCTTTCTACCGAGATTTGGTCACTAAAGACCATCAGTGAAGGAATCCAGTATGCTCCAGGCACCATAAAGCAGCTTCAGCAGCACGCTCTGCGGCACATTTCTTAGTTGGTCTAGCGTCTCCATAGCACTCCAGTGTCATGTTGGGGGCATCTTCAATTTCCAGGATAACCTTGTAGATGAATCTGTAAGCATGCACGACCCAGCACACAAGCGTTGACATCAAATCCAATAACGACAAATAATAACTGATATGCTTAAATCTAATTTCCCCCTGGCTTGGGAAAACAAGAATGATGGTGAATTATGCAAATAATCTCTTTCTCAGAGCATGATTCACTTATACTCTACAGCCTATAAGCAGGAAAGAGATTCAGCAATGCCTGATCAATTACTTACGATTTCAGGTGGCCTGGTCCTTCCTCGTCACAACATTGAAAATTAGGTGGCTTCCAACAGTTTGCAACACATGTTTCGTGCAGTAGGGATTTTGCGGTTTTTCTACATTGTCCCGAATCCACCCTTCGCCGTATTGATGATGGACCCGCGTCCTCGCCCGGATCCTGACCAGAAGGTCCAGCATTGGAAGGCCCCGCTACCCCAGTTGGTTGACTGGAAGCTTCATCCTTCCGCGGTTGCAACCCACCTGTCAATTTCAGAAACAAAATCGATAGCTCAGGATACTGCACCAAAATTACAGCCTAACAAAATAAGCATTAATATTTCACTTTTCACTCTTGAGGTCATCCAAATACCTGCTTCTCTAACGTTGTTTTGAGGAAGCCTGTCATCTTCCTCAGATGATTGCTGGGTGAGAACTCGCCTGATGCAGCATGAGCTGCTTGTTTCACTACCCTCACTTTCAGAAACAGGATTCTCGTCAAAAGATTCTTGGAGGTTCAGGTTTTCAAAGTCCAGGCCATCACAATTTACATCTATAGGTTCTTCATTGTAGCCAATCAATTTAGCTTCATTTCGGAAACTATTCCTCAGAACATCCTCCAATGGATAGGACGCTGTTATGTGCTCATGAGCCTGTGGATGATATGCACAGAGACCTTAACGAACCAGTTACATAAAGGAACACTATGAAGCTTAAGATACAAATACATAACGTCAATTGAAATCCATGGCACAATAGTTAGTTTTGGCTTTCACAAGTTACCTTAAAATTCTTAATCATCAGCTGTGCAGCCTTTTTTGCGCTCTCTCTTTTGTTCCGGCCAACAGCAGAAGCTGTAAGGCAAGAACCTTCCTTGGTCACTTTCAATTCAACTGAAAAAGCACCATCCTTTTTCGTCACTGACATCTCCCTATCCCACTTGTAAGACTGGCAAAGTTCAAGCAATTCTTTTACAGGACTAACTTGCAGATTAGACAAGTTTTTAATGGGATCTAGAAATGATAGCATCATTCTCCAGACATGATTCAAGTTGAACCCACAGTCGAGGAAAAGAGCCCCCAAACAGGATTCTATCAAGTCACCAAGAACCTGCACGAAAATATAATAGCTACATTAGTTTTCCAAGTGATTCATCGAGAGAACTCATTTGCATATATCTAAGAGACTAATTGAAGGCAAACTAAACTTAGAGATGGGCGCAGTCTCTTGAATTCAAGGTCTGGTATGAAAATAAGAAACTAAAGGAAGAAAACTAACAGAAGATATTTTTAGATTATCGAAATGTAAGCCAGACATGAGTAGGAGTATATCTCATCATAATCTCCTTATCTGCTTCACAAATGGCAAATATAGTCACGCGAACATGTAAATATAATGCACATATCTCCATATCAGATGAAATTTCTGTTTCATCATAAATCAAACCAGATAAGTTCTGAAGAAACTCCAACAAACTATCACAAGTTCTACCATGGACACACTAAAATACTAAACAGAAGCAGCTATACTGTTGTCAGCATAAGGAATAAGGATCCAAACACACCTTTGGGCATTTTGGACCTTCAGCTAGTCCACCCGCCAATGGTGGAGTTGCCAGAGAGTTTCTATAATCGTTTATAGCTTCACGGAGATAGATTGAATCGCAAAATAGAAATCTTTCAAGTGAAAAACTGACAGCAACATTTGCAAGCGCCTTATTATTTACCGAGAGCGCTCTTAGATCGGTCAGTTGACCAGGTTTCAGATTTGGGAAGACCGTGAAAAAATAGGATGTCATCAAGTAGTCCAGAACAGCATCCCCGAGAAACTCCAATCTCTGTGGACACCCAGTAGAGAAACTTTGTTTACAATAGATGAATATCACGGTGAGAAATGGAGAATAATAAGAGAAAAACGAAGATACCTGGTAGCAGCCTCCTCCGTGCTTGTTGTAAGATGGATGGATACAGGCTTGTAGAAGTAGACCTTTATGGAGAAACTTATAGCCTAGCAAGTCCTCAAGGGCCGTCAAATTTAAGTGACTAGTTAGTGACATGTAGCGCTTGCTTGCAACACAAGCATCTCTTACTTGCAAGCAATCAAAATCAACATATATACCAAACCATCGAAGAAATTCCATAGCACCCTTGAAGCCAGTGTCAATTAAGAAAGCTCCCACAAGAGCCTCAACAACGTCAGCAATTGTTTTCTTTTGCAACCAATGATGGCCTTTACTACATCTGATTTCACTACCATTTGACTTCAAAAGTTCAGAACCCTTATCCGAGATATGTACCTCGTTCCCCTTATCACAGGTTACTCTGCATGGATGACCAAATGTAAAGAACTGGGCAGGATCAAACTCTTGATCACGTATGTAAACCTGGAAAAAAAAACCAAGGTTAAACATTATCCGAAAATATATCTAAGTAGTCTTCAAGCGATGACATCTGTCGTTTTAAGATCTGCAGCTGAAAATAGATTCAGTGAACAGAAGTAAATGGGGTTCTGACTGTGCGTTATGCAAACGATTAGTATCCCCGTTGTGCAAGGAATAGTATTCAAACCATGTACCAGCAATCAAAGCCTTTGAACGAACCTGCAAATTCTTCCTGATTGCAAGCCTAAACAAGTTAGAATTGTTGACAACATCTGAGCGTCTCCGAGTCAGCTCTCCTTCATCGAGTCTATCATGGTGTAGAAAAAGGTGCCTGCTAACAGCGAACTTGAGGAAAGCATCACCGAGCACCTCAAGCCTTTCAAGGGAAAAACGCTCCTGACATTTCTCTGTTGTGAGTGCTTCAAGTACCTACATCAATTCACTTGGTCTGTAAAGGCTCATTCATTAACAATTTCCAGGAAACTGAAGCACATATTTTTTTAAAGTAAAATGGGTTTATACTCTGTGGACAGTAACTTCTGCTGTCTCCGGTATTGAAGCAGATAGCATATACTTCAGTTCAGTAGCCACGAGTAAATTCTCCACACGATGCATGATTGATGGTAGCAAGGTCAACGAACTTCCAATTTCTTTAGAGAATCTTATTATCTTTAACTGACAAAGCTCGGGAGGAACCTCTATGAAATATTCCTCAAGTTCATGTGGTTCTGTTTTTGGCAATGTGCGAATGGCATTAGCATTTTAACCAAAAACAATGATAATGGTAGACAACTAATATTATAAATGTTTGTGGTGTGTACACGTACACGCACAAAAAAAAATTGTAATCTGCAAAATCACTTTAAGGAAGTTACCCAAATTCTTCCCCTTTCGGTTGTGAAGCAAGTTCCGAACATGACTAAGTGGTTTCACAATCAGGAGCGGCTGCAAAGCATGCTTGAGTTCCAGGCCGTACCTAGTTTTTGCCCATATAAATGAAAAGAATTCTTAAACTCAGAGAAATCATTGGACCTGAATCCTAGACTCCCAATCAAATCTATCGACATGATTTCGCCAAATTTTAGATGATAAGGAGACTGTTATACTACTCAGTAAAATATAGAAAACAGCATTATGCAGAAAAAAATCTAGAGAAAAAGGAAGAAGAATATGTAGCATCCTGAGAAAATTCAGAATCAAATAAGTATTAAAGAGAAGTAGTTTAGTATCTTACGACTTGTATATCATGTCCACATGGCTCTTGGAACTTGATACTTTAACAGGACTGAACCCATTTTTTTCATGGCAGATATCAACAACAAAGTAAAACTGTTTCTTGTGTGTCGTAAAAACCAAGCTGTGCTTCACATCATCAGTAGCCCAATACCCATTTGCAAGCTTTAAATGAGATCCTGTTGGAGAAATATTTTCCGCTAAACCAGATGGAGCCTTAAAGATTGGTGATGACAAACAGCTTCTGATAGTCACCCAATCTATAGTTATAATACTGTCTGCATCATGCTTACTAATGGGAAGAAGAAGGTAAAAGGTAGAGATGTTTGTTCTACAAGTATTTTGCATTACTAAGGGAACAAAATCTGGTATGAGCTCCTGTCGTTCAAAAAGAACCTTAAGGGCCACTTCCTGGAAACCCTCTGCTAGCTTTATCTGCATGACCATAATCAATTTAAATAGGTTCATCTAGTTAAACTTCTATCTACTTAAAAGCTCCATACCTCGTCATTGTTGAATTCGGTGACTCCTCCTGCAAAAACTGTAACAGCTACAGATCTATGATGAGCAAGGTGGAGTTCGAAATCAATAGTCTCAGCCTCAATGGGGAGAGGTGACTTCATGAAGAGAGCAAACTTTTGGTAGACCCTATCTGCAGGATCAGGCACAAACTTGATGTAATAAGAATGAAGATTGACACAACCCATTGATGGTTCCCATTTTTCTTTAAATACGCCAGGAACAAGCATCTCATACAGTTCACCTCGTGAACAAACTTCACCTAACAAATAAATAAATAGAGCACGATTATAGAACGAGTGAACAGCACAAACATCTTAGAATTTTAATCAAATTACTTATGCACCTTCAGGGGTAACAAAACTAGAATCATCATCTATCCATTCATCCTCAAAATCATCCTTTGAATCTGGCAACAGAAAATCATTAAGTACCCCCAACTTGTGCAACTCATTGACAGCTTTTAGACAAACATCCTTTTTAGCAGCTTCAACCGAAGGTAGTACTGAACTGATGATTTCACTTATAGGAGCATTAGCAGGTAAAATCATGCGACAGACTACTCCACCAGATGTGTCAACAGGATTGAAAACAAATTCTGGCTTGGGCTGAAAAAATCTGAGAGGAGAAAGAAGTGACCAAGGGAAATTCAATTATGACATCATTCCAACTAATGAGAGCTCCCAACTTTTATGTTAGATTAATGATAAGCAAAGCATGAAGAGAAAAATGGAAGAGTTACTCGTCATGTGGAAGCCTAGAACAATATCTGTAGATAAGAGAAATGCTACTTCCACCACTGATACAAGCTCCTGTCTCATCAACTCTGTATACGTCGTCATCAAGTCTAAGGCACGTTTCCTCTGACGTCCTGGAAGTAATTTCCAGGTTCATTCGACCTTCATTTACTTTAAAATTTTCGATCAGATCCATCTCTTTTTGGTTTCCCCTGCATCATGAAAGAGGAAGCAGTGGTTAACCACGCGGAAGCAAATAAAGACTCATAATTACGGCCTTATCATTTCTCATTGTTACAACCTGTCCACTAGAAATGCATATTCAGACTGGGGCATGCGAGCACGGCCTCTGGACTGAATGAAGCTGGTAACAGTCTCTGGTAGATCAAAACGGATCACAAGACAGCATGTCTGAATATCAAGGCCTTCTTCACCAACTTTCGTCGCAACCAGTAGATTGAGCTGGGACAGGAAACAGAATCTATAGAAGTTAGCTGGAAGTAGCTTGAATATTGATTCTTACACACAATACATGTATCTGGGCTTCTGTCTTTTTTATATATAATGTGAGTGAATATTAACTACCGGTTTAAAGATAACTAAAACATCACCTCCTTAGATCGGAACCGTTCAAGTATCGCGTACATACTCTTTCTTGACATAGTCTTCAGTCCAGAACTAAGTCCAACAAGGAAATCAGACTTCCAAGAACATAGAAGTTTCAAATTATTCAGTATACTTGACAACGATCTTGCAGTCACAATCCGATTGACAAATATTATACACTTCATGTGTGGCTCTAGTCTGAAAGAAAAAGCATAAAAGGAAACTTAGTGCAATAGATAGCAATGGATTATCTTCAAAATGTACTCATGAGCATGATTACTGAATCAAATACAAACGCAATCAAAATTTCATGGGCCCCATCCGTTAACTACTGATCTGGTCATAAAATTATTTCTTCTCTAAATATAAATATCCAATGTCCAAAGGAGAATCAAAAACTTGAAGTTTTTTACTCGAGAAAGACCATATTTTGTCACAGACATATCTTGATGATAAGCAATCTTGTTAAGTAATTACACACTCTATTTTCTAGGTTCTAACTTGTATTTTGAGAAGGGAAAACCTAAAAAACTAGAGTTGAAAGATAGGTAATGTGGACTAGAGTTTCTCACATGAAGTATTTCTGCACATCTTTAAGCCAAATGAAACAAATGAGAAAAGGCGTGTTCAGTATGATGTTTCCTGAAGAGTGACCTTTTATTAATGCTGAGAACAGTATAATTAAGTTCTTTACTTCACACATGTTTTTGGATGTTTTAGTACAGTAGCATTCAAGACTGCCACCTTTCTCAAGTACCAACCTGAATGCCAAAAGGATTTTAATCAATTGAAGCAGCTTTTTAGAGAAAAGTGGTTCCTTCAACGCTGATAAGCTGAGGAGTTCAGATGCATTCTCATCTACAATCACAGTTAAGATAGACAACAAATAATGAGGTAATCTAGGACTTGCTCAAAAGAACATTCACATGAAAATAACAAACGCAATGCAGAAAACAGTGGAATATTTCGGAAGTTGCAAATCTAAAAGCATGCACAATGAAAAAAGAGTCGGTTTCTACCATCACATTATATTGAACAAAGTTTCTAATATTTAGAGACAAAACAAGCTATCATACCTTTAGCAATATCAGCCGAAAGGACATTGGCAGCTAGAGAAAGGTATGCATCAGATAAAGAGTGATTATTGGCCTCATGATTCCCTTCCACAAGCTCTTCCCGTACTTCATGGTCACTATTCAATAGGATTCTAGCAGCCTACAATAAATGAAGAGAAAAAAAATTAGCAGGCCACAACATGCATTATAACATAGACGACACAACAAGAACTTAATATGAAAAATGGACAGTTTCATTTTGGGAAGAGATAAGTTTAACATACATACTTCTGAATTCAGCTAAGAAAAAATGCAAAGAACCATTCCCAAAACTTAAGAAATAACTATAAATTTGAGGAGCAGAAATCATCCCCAGCTATACAGCAAACATCCACAGAAAACCCTTAGTTATTTTCTATTTTTTTCCTTTATACACTCCTTTCTAGAGGAGACTTAGTGCTAGTCGTTGTAGTCTTCAACCTAGATGTACTACTTCAATAAACAAGAGTTGAGTATAATTGGCGTTTATGATTCTCACTATACCCTAAACCAAATCATTAGCTGCATATGTAATGACACTGAAGAAACCATAAAATATGGGTGATCCATACACAATGTAAGAAGCCTAGGAAACAAAAAATCTGAAAACATGATATCAACTCTATATACTGGTCTAAGTATGATTGACTACCATCAGTGCTCCCCAGAGGCCTAGATTCAGCAGACTATATATGAGATTCTCATGAGTTCTTTTGAGAAGCCTTTTCATATTCAAGCGGCTCTGTTGACTTTGATGGCTATCAATCTGCTGCTTAAGTGATGTCAAGCACTGTTCATACGAGGAAGAAATATTAGCTTATAAATCCAAGCATAGTGACCCAAAAAAGATATGAGATACTCTAGACAACCTGCTGCTTGATCTCCTCCAGCATGTTTTCATATACAATGGTAGATCGAGATGAATCGCTCATAGCTGACCCATAATAATATACTTTGACTATTGGAGATGAAACAAAACCATCCAGCAGGGATTTGTTTTCCACTGAGTAAACCTTTTAGACCACGCGAAACGATAAGAGAAATTTTAGAACGCTGTTTGGAAAGTCCAACTGAATGTAAGACATTGATATGATTACAAGTTTCAACCATGAGAAAGATATCATATGATTTATTTGCCGCCACTAGATTGAGCACACAATATCAGATAAAGATCTAAACATTCACAGAGTATTTAGGATCTCTAGAATAGCAAAAATAAACAAATCATAACAGGGGTCAACATAAATGAGATGATATCAATCATGCCTATGAGATCCAAGTTAGAATTTTCACTTCTAAGTTAGAGAATCGTGCTATAAAGTTCTTCAGTTAAAAGTCAGCTTTGGAATGAAAAAGAAGGTTGAGCATCAGCATACCTTGGCATTAAGCAGATTTTCCAGGCTATTTATGCTTTTTGACAAATTCTCTGCTTGAAACGACCCTAGAAAACAGGTATAGAAAATGAGTCATGTATATAACGAAGATGATCAAAGGCGCAGTTATTTTCAAGATCATGATAAACCTCACAAGAAGAACAGAAAAGTAAATGGAAACTTCACTTAGATCAACTATCTCTAAACAGCAAGGTTTCCCCTTATTTTCCATCCAAATTAAACAATAAGAAGAATTTCAAGAATCCTCAATTGCAATCTCTACAAATATCGTTCTAATCATTTTCATGAAAAGCTGAGCCCAACTCAAAAGAAATCAGATAAAAGAAAAAGGAAATTAAAATGTTAGAGATATAAAACAAAAAACTGCTTGCATGTTTCTTTTGTTCTTCTTGTGACTGATTTATATCCTTTCATACTGAACAAATTGGACAGCATTGGGATTCTGTAACCTGGAACTAGCACTAGAAAATTGGCCTACCTTTACCAACAACTGGAGATGCAGTCATTCCAAATATTTGAGGACGTTGTGAGCCTTCCGTTTCATAGAAAACCTGTATTTTCAACAAAATGAACCGACATAAAGTTGATCTATGAGTTAACAATGTATGAAACACCATATACTACGAAATCTAGACACTGTATTATACCTTCATGATTTGCGCATAAGGATGGTTACTTTGGACTTGAGCATGATGACACTCATCCAATATTAGAAGGGAAATACACTCCATCTTGATGAAACAATGTTGTAAATTATGCAGAAGTATTTGGGGTGTCATAACAAGAACCTGCAGATATTATTCATCCCCAATCAGAAAGAGTTGAAAGATGATCCTAGAGGCCAAAGTGATCATTCCAACATAAATCTAAATGGAAGTAAGGATTAAATTGATGAAAATTATAGGTTTTAAACAATATGAAGAGAGTCAGAAAGCAACAAAATCACCTCATTCTCCGAAATCTCTCTCTCCCAGTCAGAGTGGCTCTTCACAGTCCTGTTGCCTCCACAATGAGTCGCAACTTTAAAGTTGATAGACTCTGCTATGACACTGGCTTGCTGTAAGAAAAACAAACTGAAGAGAGTTACATCATGTGAGCATGAAGAAAAACAATAAATAGATACGAATCAAGAGCTATAAATAACCTCTCACCTGTTGGACCAAAGCTACGGTGGGAGCGAGGAATATACAAACGCTTTTTTTTGGCTTTAGAATCAAGTGAGCGAGTTCATATATAACCATTACTGCAATGTGGGTCTTCCCACAACCTGTTCCCAAATATACGATAATGTTCTCCTCCATGGCTTTCTTGCACAGCTCCAGCTGATACCTAACAACAGAAAATAAAACCATTGAGCCCTCAAGTAGGATTTTAGCATAATCGAAAAGGTTGCTGCAGTAAAAACAGTATAAAAACGACATCGGAAAGATATCTCCGCAATTACGGAAACATCTCAGGTTTGGAACAGAATCTGGTGCAACCAAACTAAGGTGAAGATGATCGTGTAGTGAAAGAGGAAAGGAAATTGAGAATCAAACCTTCTGGCTATTTTTCTAGGGTCTTTCGCTAATCTGGCCGAGGAATCATCTGTTAAAGCGCCATTTTCAACCCCGGACGCTGAGGACGAAGATGAAGAAGAAGCACCGGCATCACCGCAGGGGTGAGCGGCTGAGTAGAAAACTTCGCAGGTTTCGCCGACGAGCATGGTTAAAGGAAGAGGATGGAGTGAGAATCGGAGTGGAGAATTTCGTTGGTGTTTTGCTTTTGCTTTTCCAAAGAATAAAGTCAACGCTCAGTCAACTTCTTTCAGAGACCCACTCTTCTCCTCTTCGACACATTCATGAATTGCTTCCTTCAGCGCACGTTTTTTTAATATCTTATTTTTATTTTTTACTATATATTATACACATATCTTACATATATTATTTGGGGAGTACAAATATAGAGACCCCCAAATAATTCTATTTATTTACATCCATGCCATTGTTAATTTAATTAAAAGCATTTATGACTAAATTTAATGTTAGGGATAAATTTGTCTAAAATAATTGTAAAATATGGAAAATGAAATCATTATTAAAACATAATATGATAAATATATTGCTATGTATTAATTTAATTTATATTTTTAAATGATGACTATTATTTTCTATATTATTTAATTAAAT
>KE150526.1:1240132-1281136 GCA_000411095.1 Aethionema arabicum
CTAAATGACATCCGTGCCCACCCCTAAATGACATGCTACGGTTTAACGATTACTACTTGTAAACCCATATTATTTACTAGCTACGGTTTAACTACTGATCGTAATATCTTTATGTCTATAGGCAACTCAATTTTGTTTCGCTTAAGAACATATTTTTAATGTCGTTGGAAAGAGGAGCTAATGCTTCCATTCTTCTTCGTTCCATCAAAAAAAAACTAAATTTTTTTTTATATATTGAAAACCAGTTCAACATTCCCACGCAAAGGAAACACAAAAACAAATTTCCTTGAAGCGCAATAAAAAAAAAAGGCGTAGAAAAAAAATTAAAAAATATCTCAATCACCTAATTTGCTCTTTTTACAAGGTGTAGAAACGGCTTCGTTGTGGCCTGAAATCAGGAAGAGCCTCGAGAAAAAGTGTCTTCCCTCGAATCAAAGTATCCACCATTAATCTCCTCAACCACTTAGCCTCCACAGTTCCAATTTTCGCTAGCGAATTCACTATCGCTAATTTTCTCAGATTCACTCCAACATTCTTCTTCCTACTGCTGCTACAATTTGTGTTAGCTAGGGTTACGATCTTCTGATTTTCTAATCGACGGTGGAAAACGCACCGGAACGATCCAGGATGCGTCGTGGGAGAACAGAGACACGTTCTCTTTATCCGATTGGGGACAGTACCGTCGGATGTTGTCGCGGTGGAGTTAGAGTTGTTTCCCGGATAGAGTCTCAATCCGAGGTTGAAATTGGAAGGAGAAGAGGAGTGATGATGATTCAAGTGTAGTCTCTGTGGAGAGGAGACGCTTGATCTTCGAGTAACCGCCATTGTTGCAGATTCTGCAGTGTAGAAAAAGAGCTAATGGGGTTTTGCGCAAGCTTTTACCGATACCGTTTGATTACCCTCTATTTATATGGCTTGGAGACCGCAGAGGTTTTAAAGAGGGGTAAAACTGTCATTTCCTTATTTAATTATGTATTTCTTCGCTTTTTTTCCCTTATTTTCTTCTGAGATTATAGTGCATATAATCTAACAATGTTTGGCGTAACCTAAAAAACTTAATATATCATACTTATTATCAACGTTCCCTTTACAAGTAATAGAATTCATATGGGTCTAATGATTTATTTGATTGTGGATTAGAAGAGTGGAAACAAATTAAAAGAATTTTTAATAAATAAATAACAATAGTTCATACTATAATATAAGAAGATGAAAGCTCATTTGCGTCAGCTAAAAAAAAGTAAAACACGTTTGGGTTAGGGTTAGCATGCGTTATTTTAATAAAATATTAGTTTATTCTAAAAAAATCATCAATTTGAATTGAATATAAATTTCCATATAAATAATGGGACAACCTTTAACAAGAAAGAATTAAAAATGTAAAATTGTTGTTAGCCTCTTAAGAATGACCACTTGCATTTTTTATGGAAAAAGAAAATTAGGAAAAAAAAGTAATCAATTCTCTATAATATATAAGATGATACTATAAAAGAATATTGCTGATATTTTAACAGCAAATGAAACAATTTTGAGAATCTTTATATTCTAAATTCTAATTAGTAAATATATTTAAACGAAAAAAAAAGAACTAAACATCCTATGATGATTTTTAATTATTACAAACTAGGTAGTATAGCACAAACGCTAAAAAATGTGACTATTGTTTAACTTGAATCAAACAATATTTTATTTTTGGTAAAAAAACCAAATGTATTACTAAAAAAGATATGTTGTATTTTGCTTACATATTGCGCATATCAACATAACACACAATAGTGAAAAGGTTATAAAACGTGACTATTGTTGCCACTATGAACCGGACCAACGTTTGCCAAAAACAAGTGAAAAAAATATGAATTACTTTCAAAATATAATTAATATCGTCTATTTTACTAATTGAATTAGTTTCTTTTTTTATGTTTCCCAATAGATATAACTAGAATATAAAGATACACGTGTAAATATAATATAATACAACCAAACATGTATATTTAGTTCGACATTGTCTTTAGGTATCCATACCACATCTATTACAAATAATACATTACCATCATGAATTTATTGCAAATTTGGAGCCATGTTTTAATATTAATTTTGCCCAAATTGAAAACAACAAACCAAAAGTAAACCTAACCGGAGCGTAGGCTCTTATGCTTTAAACCGGAATCCCCACTTAAAACTATTTAAACAGCCACATGCATATACGCAAACATTACCATTACCATTACCATTACCATCAAAACTCTGAGCTTTCTATTAATGTTACATTTTAACCACTGCCCTTTTAAAGCTAATGACAACAAAAAGTTACCAATATTAACAATGACTCCATTTTCGGGTTTAAAAACTTAGGAGTCATCTTCCTTGGTGAACCTCTGAGGCTCACTGCTCGCAAATGCTAACCATACAACCGTCCCGGTCAAGTAGAAGAATATTGATGGTAGAAATAGAGACAACTACATGATTAAACCAACAACAAAAAGGTGACCATTGGGCAGCTAACCATTGGAGGTAAAGGGAGGAAGATCAGGTGTTAGCAACTTACAGTCCATGAATGAGTCGAGTCTAGGAGAAAACCGGTAAGCGCCACACCTATAATCCCAGGCACTGCCCCCACTGTGTTTGTGATGCCCTGAAACCGGAAAAAAATACCATTCATATGTTTTAGAGATGATTTTTTTGGTTCATTTATCTCGGACCGAATCCCACATTTTTTTAATCTACCCATTCTGAACCTACTGGGTTCTGATATCTTGTGAAAAACATGAGATTTCAACTCAAAACTAATTTGCAATGAGTGGAGTAACTCATGTCCCATATATATTACTCATCTATGTTGGGGCCTTTCACCGTGGGATTTGAACACTTAGTTGTACACAGTTATAATTTCAAAACTCATTGGCATCAAACACGGATCGATCTTATAGAGCCATCCTGAAATCGCTCATTATGATGGTTGAAAACAGGGTACGGTCAGGTCTGATGCTTGGTTTATCATGATATAAACTCTTCTTTGGTTCCGAAGAAAAAAAGATTACTGTAAGGACACCTGACTACCAGTTTTCACCCATCTAGTGAACATAATTTTCCCTAAGTATAAGAAACATACATACCAAAAGTATGCTGGCATATTCAGGTGAAATGTCCTGATGTGTACAGTAAAGTCCTGTAAAAACAACACCAGGCACATCATGTTCATACGACTTTACTTGTTGATGGAAGATGGACAAATAGAAGATCTCAAGTTACCTGACAAAGCAAAACTGGATAGGGCCAAGCCTGCTGTCAAAATTCCTGCAATTTCCCATGGTGGCAATCCTATGTCCACAGATGAAAGTGTCATGCAGATCGCTGGTGACAAGAACGCAATTGTTTGACAAATCTTTCGGACCTACATGGCAAATTCCCAACGAATTTACAAATCAAAGTTACGACAGGTTTGACCTTGATAACTGGAAAATCACTGTCAAAAATTGACTACATAGATATGCTAGAGCCTTAAACAGATGCCATCACAGAAACGTACAAAGACCAGTTTGATATGTTAATAGGCTGTGGTACACAAGGGTCAGGGCTATGATATTATACCGTGGTAGTCTCCACTCCACTTGAAATTAAGTTATCAGCAAATTGTGAAGCAAGACTTGTCACAAGAATTGAAGCCAGTGGAGGAAGGATGGAAACCTGATCTTCACATTGAAATATTAAGTCCCAAAATGTTATACCTTTACAAAACTTAATTATGTTGTATTCATATGTAAGGAAAGTCATTCAATCAGTTCAAAACAGTAATCCTTGGTAGTAGAGATCAATAATGGATCTCTCGTTGCTGTTCCCAGGTAACTGAAACTGAGAGGATGCGTGCATAAACTTTCATGGCATTCTTCTTAAGAACCAGTTACCAAAAACCTAGCCTAACACTACCGAAAGCATAATTTTTCCCGAATCTGTTTTCCAATATCCTGACATCCATTTTTAATGCCAATAAACGTATGATAGAGGTAATTTAACAAGAAATAGCAATTTTTATTCAGCCTACATCCTGAATTATATTATCACCCAATGCTTATCGATCAGACTGGCATGTTCCAGGAGAAACTTTAAATTTGATGTACCTTGTCTACCAAATAAATGAAATCTTACACAACATACATTAAGTACTAATAAATTATCTCTACAAGGCATCACACAAGCTGAGTATCACTTAACATGAGGAAACTCCACAGATAACTGGTTTCAAGATATTCGAGGAGAAAACACAATATAGAAGACAATAATATACTTACCCAAGCAGCGTCTCTCAAATTTAGACTCAACGCCTCACTGCAAATACAATATAGTCAAAATTATTCTCTCCATTAACAAAGATACAGGGTTAACGAGTCAGAATACTAATTCAATCATAGATGCGTCAGTTCTAGAACAATTTTAAAGTAATTTCGCCTAAATCCGGGCCAAGAGATTCTATATCAAATGAAAAAGAGAGTGAAGAAACCAGTACATAGATAAAGACTGAGTCAAGTCTTGGAATGAGAACATCCCTCGCAAAAATAAACTAAAAGACTAGAATCTCATACTGCGGATATATAGCCTTATCCCTTCAACAAATAGAACAGCCAAAACATTGCCAAGTGAAAGGGATCATAGTGAACATATGAACCCTGAAATTACCTGAAGTACGTCGGTAGCCAAGACAAACACGTATAGTGACCCCAACTTCCACAAAAGTGAGTGTATATCATTGCCCAAACAGCTGGACTTTGGAAGAATGACTTCCATGGTATCTCCTGTTGTGTGATACCAGAAAAATCAAGCACTGACTTAAAACAAACAAAAAGTTCTGAATTCTTTAAGTCCATTCATTAGTAAACCATTTTGACACTGGTTTAGGGGGTACGTTCTGATCACCAAACAAGCGAATATGAAACAAAAAAGAGTATTGGAGGCAGCATGCTGGTACAATAAAGAGATAAGCTAGATTCAGTTAGCTTCTTAAGAAACTTGTTTTTGCTCACAGCAGTCAAGGAATAAGATAAATATATTTTCAGTCTAACTTCCCTACAAGGTTATGCAGTTCGATTATTGGTACTTCATTTTGGATGCAGAAATCACAAGCCATCATAAAGTGCAAGAAAATCGCTAGCTTTGATGCCATGCCAATTAGAATATATAAAAAAAGGACAAAGCCAGACGTAGATATAGCCTAACCTTCAGTGAGTCACCCAACTCTTCCTGTGTAGTTTTTTGTGGTTTATAAGTAGTAGTCTCATCACCTATCAAGCAAAGGACAATTGTGAATATAACTTGTACTGAAGTTCATGGTCCAAATTATTAATTGAGTGGAGTTTTTCAACGAGAAACAGACAATAGGAAGATGGTCTGGTTACGAGTACGTTCTAAGATTTGCTTCAGCTGTCAATACAGTAAATACTGCAGTCGAGGGGAATATAAACTTAATTGTGGGTTAGAGAAGGATTTAAAAGTAATTAATTCTCATATGTGACACTTCCGATTCACATATAAGAACGACTTTTGCAGGCCATAGTTGGATTCACATGGAAAATGTAACGATTAAGAAGCGTACACCCTCATCGCTTCTCAAATGAAACCACTTTCACATAGACCATGAACATACACAGTAAATAGTTGTGTTCTGCATCCTACTACGTGGCATCTATATTCCCTTGTTATACCCATAATCTTAAACAAAAGGTGGGGCTATGATGACAGATTAGAAAAATTTAAATAAGAAAAGAGAAGAAAACCCACCTCCATGTGAAACTTCTTCTGCTTGAAGAAACTGAAACCCAACGAACCTTCAACATATAGAAGCAAAACTGAGAACACATGTAAAAAAACTAAAAACTGAACTTGCATATCGACATCTTGGTAAGGAAAATGAAACAAATAAAGTCATCCATCAATCTTTCATAAGTTTGTTGCAGATTATTAGTCAGAACATAGGCCTTCGCAGCTTAATGCAAGAAGATGAACTATCCAAATTATCAGTGAGCAATCATGTGAAAGTTTAGTCAGCACTCAATGAGACTCACCAGGCAACACCAAGAAGACCAAACAAGTAAAAGACAGATTCCCAATTAAAGCTTTGGATGATGGGAGGAGCCAAGAGAAGCCTGCAGTCATCACCACATTAGCTCTGTGCATGTCTCAAAACTGAGCATTTGTCAATGTCACCGTCAATAGATCTAAAATCACATCAGGAAAACAATACCCCAATACACTTCCCAAACTCAATCCTCCAAACACAAAGCCTACAGCCCTTGAGCGCTCCTGTACAGGTATCGTCCTGTACCGACCAAAGGAATGACACAATCAGGATATGCAATAAAAGGGAAAAAAGCTATAAGCCATATGGAGAGGCAGAATATTAAGCTCCTCAACTAGAATTTCAAGCTTCAGGCAACTGAATTGATGTTTATGTTATGTTCAATTTAAGTGAAGGGTTCTCATAAAGAAAAAAAAATGGTCGAGTTCCTAGATATTAACTGCCAATGGACCATGGATGAACGTGCTACACATGGAAACATACGATTTCGGTAGATTCTCAGATATAGATTAGGAACCAAATTTGGAAAATAATGTGCATAAGCAGCTAAATACACATCTCTATATAGAATTTAATATATGCCTGGCAATGAGGTCCGTTGCAGCTGATGGGGAAACACCTTCTCCTATTCCCACCTGGAGTTACAAATCTCTGTGTTAAGACAAAGGCTTAATGTAAGGCTAGAGTATAGTAGGGCAAGAGAAGGGGGAGGAGAGTAAATTCAGAGATTAGAATAATGGGGCGGAAAACACATTTACAAAATAAGTGGGAAGTTGAAGAGTTTAACATCATAAGAATGCGTAACTGATAGGTTTGAAGCTCTTCATCCACATGTGCTTTACACTTATAGCATGGACAAAAAGCGGGGATGGGGCAATTTGGTTCAACATGACTCAAGGAAGAAACGTTTCACTCTTGGGGTAGCAGTGAACTTAATGAAGTAGAACTCAACCGTAGAGAAGTATTTTAAAGTAACAAGAGTGAAAATAATGTACCCATCTCTATTCTAATGTCTCTTTACATCATTAGATAATTGGCTGTAGATAGTGACATTCTTTTTGTTGCAGTAACACTAGATTACTCCTAGAGTTATGTCCACGGCCTAAGTCCACTTCATAAAGTTCACAGTTAGCCCAAAAAGGCGTGTTCCTTTAAACATGATGGACCAGAGGGTCTCACCCTCTTTCTTCTTCATGTAGTGTAAAGTCAAGGGGGATGAAGAGTGTCAAACCTATCAGTAGCAATACCATGCCACTAAAGAAACTAGACAAAATCTACATAAACATATGATCCCCACGTACCAAAATTCGAGAAAAAATTAAACCGGGCATGAATCCAGCAAGAAGGGGAACTAGAGCTGTAGCGAAGGACCATGTAAATACACCAATCTCAAGTACTTTTCTGCATTAGAAGAGATAAGGGGGGATTTGCCATCAGGAGGGGTTTAGAAAGGACCATCCCTGAAGCAATACTAAGAAGTACCTAAAAGAGACTAACCTGCCGCCAAAAATCTTGGAAAGCCAACCCCCAGGCAACTGACTCAAAGCATAACCCCAAAAAAACGATGACTGGACCAATCCAGCAACAGATGAACTCCATCCAAACTGGTGTGACATTGGAATTATAGCAATACTCAAGTTCACCTGCAGTCAATTACAATCATAAAATACACAGCAGACCGTATACTTAGTCAGATAAGATTGCCCACAAGCATCATTATCTCCTTTTACCAAATAGGGAACGAAGAAGAAGTCAAGTGTTCTTATCGTTACCAGAAATCACCTACACAAGAAAAACTATTTTACGAGATCAACTACGCCTTACTTAGCATGATCCTCCTATCTTATGTAAGCTACCTAAACTATACCAGAAGTGCCCTACGAGAAACAAAGCAAATTTGCTCCATGTAGTGGAAAGCGCAAGAGATGGTAATCATCCGCAAACCTTGTCCATATTACAGATAACAAAGGCAAGGGAAGTAGCGCCGATAAGCTTGTATCTCTCAGGTACGTTTTTCCATGGAGGCCAATTCTGTCCGAAACCGGTTTCCGTACTCGAACGCTTTGCAACCTCGGAATTCGAATTCGAACCCGAACCGGATATCGGAAATCGAGGAGGAGATTCTTGAATAGGGTTATCTGGAAACTTCTTACTCTCTCTGACTCGTTCTGTACCACTGGCGGAGCAATTAAACCTTGATCTAAGTGGATAGTAAGGGAAGAAGCGAGTAGTGGTGGAATAGAGGGAGATGAAAGGCTGTCTGTGTGCGTGGTTGAGAGATGAGAAATTGTGATCAAGTCTCAAAGGAAGTCTCGCCATAGTTGTGGTCAGAGAGAGAAGAAGAAGATTGTAAATGAAAAATGAAAATGAAAATGAAAAGCAAAGAAGAGGAAGAAGAGAAGAGAAGCAAGCAATATAAGTTTCTGTGGCTCCCTGTGGAGGGAATTGCCTTCGTATGGGTCCCACATTGGTATCAAAAGCTTCCATTTATGTGTTTAAACGCTGTGCATTCGTAGTAACACGACGAATCTAATAAGTTTTTTTTTAATGTTTAATTAATAACGTCATTATCATATTATTATTATAGCATATATAAAATCATTTCGTTACATTACATTAAAATTGGGGGTTAAATTGTAATAATCCCAACTAAACTTAAAAAAACAAAAAAAAAATCAAAACCCACTCCAATTAACCAAAATCCATTCTCAAAATAAAATAAAAATATAGGAAAAAAAATAATCTAATCAAACAAGACTTTTCTCGTCAATTATTCCCCAAAAATAATCAAAAATCTTATCTTGGACTTTACAAAACACCAAAACCGGCGACATATTCAAGATCACCATCTTCATCTATTACATAACTTCTTTAATCATCTTCCCCAAATGGAGAAGCCAAAGTTTAAAACTGTTCAAGAACTAATCACAATCGACCAAGAACTACCAGAAAGATATCTCCACAAAACCACCAAAGATAATGAACCCATTAACGCATCTGTACCAGAGATGGATATTTCAGCCATTGATCTTGATCTGCTCTGTTCTTCTTCTGAATCTGGTAAAACAGAGTTAAGTAAACTTTACTTGGCTCTTTCTAAATGGGGTGTTGTTCAGGTGACGAATCATGGAATTGCAGAAGAGCTTCTGGATAAAATCTGGGATCTTACAAAGCAATTTTTTGATCTTCCATCAGAAGAAAAAGAGAAGTGTGCAAGAGAAAGTGGAAGTTTTCAAGGATATGGAAACGATATGATACTTTCAGATGATCAAGTTCTTGATTGGATTGATCGTTTGTATCTAACTACTTACCCTAAAGATGAACAAAAACTTCAGTTCTGGCCTGAAACCCCTTTTGGATTTAGGTAAAGTTTCTACTTTTCAACAAACATTGGCTGCAATGGTTAACAAAAAAAAAACATTGGCTGCAAGAAAATTTCTTTTTACACCATAATTTTTCATCTAAAAATAGGTAAAAATAACAATTTTGACCAAAAAGTCGTTGAAAATCATAATCCTTGAAAATTTAACAAGTTTTGCTAAAACATTTTTCAAAAACATTTTCCACTAATTTCAATATGAAATAAAAATGTTGTAAAAATTAAGTTGGAAATGACATTGTTCTTTAGCGATTAGCGACCGTAACGAGGCACTAACGATTGTAACGAGTCACAAGTAATGTTATTCATTTAGTTTTCGCTGGCGACCAACAACTAGTGACAAATACAAAATGATGTTTGTTTTGCAACATGTTTCAGTTACGAGTTTCGGTTACCGCCGATTTAAAATTCCAATCGCTGAAAATTTTAGCATTTAATTGCCCGTGATTTGTTGCTGAAATTTATGGCTGAAATAACAACAGGTAAACAAACAACTTTAATGATAAATTTCAGTGACATATCTCAACAATATGACAAAACAAACATAAATGTGATCATTGTCGCTCGTCACTGTCTCCGAAACTGTAAAAAGAACAAGCCCAATATTTTTTATTTATACACAAGCAAACAATAAAATTGTGAGCTTGGCAAAACATTTATCAACCAATTTTCCATAAAAAAAAAAACTTTTAAGCCCAAACCAGTTAAAAACATTTTTACCATGGATATTTGATCAAATTTTAATTAATTATATTATAGAAAAAAAAGAATTAACCAAAGAGTTAATCAAAATTTTGTTTGATCTTAACTTTCTTGATTTTGACAAGTAATCTACTTTTATTTAGAGAAACTTTAAATGAGTATACAATGAAACAACAGCAAGTGGTTAAACAATTCTTGAAAGCTATGGCGAGATCATTGGAGTTAGACGAGAATTGTTTTGTTGAAATGTATGGAGAAAATTGTACAATGGATACAAGATTCAATATGTATCCTCCATGTCCAAGACCAGACAAGGTTCTTGGAGTGAAGCCACATGCTGATGGTTCAGCTATTACTCTTCTTTTACCAGATAAAGAAGTAGAAGGTCTTCAGTTTCTCAAAGATGGAAACTGGTTTAAAGCTCCAATCATTCCAAATGCAATTCTCATCAATGTTGGAGATCAAATCGAGGTAATCCAAAACAAACATACATTTACTTATTTTATTTTTTTTATTTAAGGACATATTTATTGGAGAACTTCGTAAGAGATTCTAAAAAAAATTATTTTCTGTCTAAAAAAATTTAGACATTTCCCCATAAGATCATCTTCATTGAAGACATTAATGTATCTTAAAAACTCAATTAAAATCTTAAAAATTGTGAAAAAATATTAAATAGGATTTTTTTTTGATGTGTTTCTAAAATTTAAAGAACAAAAAATAAAAATAAAAAAACTTAAAATTTAGATTTTTTTTTATTGGAAAAATTAGTTATATACAGAGGTGTTAGGTATTTACCTTATAACATCTTATAACACGATTGAGTATATAAAACAAAGAATAGAGTGTATGAAAATATGATATAATAAATTATATGATACTTTATAACATTTTATAACACGATTAGGTGTATAAAACAAAAATACGGTGTGTGAAAATATAATTCACACAAATTCTCTTTTTTATTTATTCTCTAAACTTAAAATTTAGATCTTTTTAAGTATCCAATATAACATTTTTTTTATCAATAAATTAGATACTAATTCCCACTTTTTACTATTCTTAAGATCTTTTGAGATCTCAAATGGATTGGGTTTGGTTTCAACTTCCAAGTTCCAACACTTGTCTAAACAGCAAAGCTACTTTGAGTGGATACATTTATAATGTTTAATGTACGAACCTGATATATATCTTGTGTGTATTCAGATAATGAGCAATGGGATTTACAAGAGTCCAGTACATAGAGTGGTGACCAATAGAGAAAATCAAAGGATATCTGTGGCAACATTTTGTCTTCCTGGAGTAGATAAAGAGATTGGACCCGTAGAAGGGCTTGTGTCTGAGACAAGACCAAGATTATATAAAACAGTGAAGAAGTATGTGAGTCTCTACTTTGATTATTATCAACAAGGTAGAAGACCCATTGAAGCTGCATTAATTTGAAGAATGTTTCAGTCTTTTTTGGGTTTCCAAATTGAACCGAAACTTTGTCCTTGAAGTTAAGCTTCCATCTATATATTGTTTTGTTTTGTTATGTTTTTTTTTCTCACAAAATTGTAAGACACAGCAAAAAAAAGATACTATTGAGGATTTTTTTAGGTAGGTCTTCTATTTTTGTGAACAAACAAAACATTTAAAATAAGAAAAAAGTTTTTAGATCTTATGGTGAAGGTCACCATTGAACATGCTCTAAGAAACTTGGCTTATGTACCCATAACCTTCTTGGTATACAAAAGAATGTTGTTCTTGAAGTTATTATTAACAAATTTTGTTATTGAAATAATTATAGTACGGTTGTGTTTAGTGTTTACACCTAAGTTTTCGGTGTGTTTATACACATTTATATTTCATTGTATTTTTAAGTTATTAAATATGTAGATCAAACATATTCAAATATACGGCTGAACGAAACTTTAGCTTGCAACATTCCAATCAAAAGTTTTGCCTCATGATATTTAGAGTATCAAATTCTAGTTTGTTTTTTCTCGTAAAATTCTTATATATAGTTTTTATTATGCGTAAGGAAATATATTAACAGTACAACTATATATTAACAATAACAACCAACAATTAGAAAAAATAATATTATAATTTATAGCAAATAATTTTGATAGATTGGTTACATAGTTCAAAATTTTGAATCTTAAATGCATCAGTAATATATATTTTACACATAGATATTGATGAAACTTTAAATTAAACATTATTTTGTATTCCTAAATGAAAATCTCAATATAAAATTATAAATGTTTATACTGTTAAATTCTTCAATTTATACTACCACACAATAAAAAATTAGATTTCTTCAGGTTTAAAGTTTCAAAATATAATACCAACGATCATAAAGTTTTTAATTTCTTGAAAAGTAAAACCAATTTTCTTGAAATTTCCATACAAAACTAGGAACACCTCAATAACGCATTCACGTGGCCACCACCGACCAATTGAACCCCCCCCAAAAAACATGACTTTTTAATATATATAATTAAGTTTTTTTTATATAAAGAAATAGAGTAAAGTCCCTTTTTTAAAAGACATATTTGATTGATTCCCCTTCACTTAAATAAATCTATTCCCAATCATATTATATAATACACACACACACACAAACATTTAAGCAATAACACAGTCTCAAGAAAACTCAAGAAGAAGAATAAGTCATGGCGAGATCATCATACTATAGCTCATCCTACTTAGACTACCTCTCTCTCCCAAATCCACATCTCTGTTTCTTCATCGTCGTCGTTTTCTTTGTCTTATCTCTTACATGGTACTTAAACTATGAGTCTATCCTAGAAGACACTATGAACCAACTCAAGCTACTCTTCATGCTCTCCCCACTCTTCCTTATCCTCCTTGTCCACTTCTTTTCCAATGGTCTCTCCCTTTATGTCCCTTGGCCTGACCAAGACTCCATTCATCGCGTTGGGGCTTCCCCTTGGGGAGTAGCCGTCCTACTTGTTCTTATCTTGCTCATGCTCTCATACCAATCTGATTTTCAGGAGAAATGGTTTCCCTTTGGGGCTAAGTAGATCTACTTTTTTATTTAGTTTTATATAAGAATAAGTCTTAGAATATCTGCAATGGAGATTCGAGAGGATCTTCAAATTTTTGTTTAAAAATTTTGTTTGTTTGTGAATAGTGAAGATCATCTTCTCTCACTTCACTTCGTTCTTTACTGTTCACGAAACTTAAAAATTTAGACAAAAGTTTGGAGATCCTTCTCAGGTCTTTATTGCGGATGCTCTTAGTTATTGTTAGCTACATATGAAAAAAATATGTAAATTCTCAAAGTAGATGTATGATATAAGGCAATAATGGATAGTATGTGTTTTTTTTTTTTTGTAAGATAAAGAGTCAGGTTGCCTGATTTATTTTTAAGTTCAAAGTTATGTGTATGATTTTTTTTTTTTTGGTACTCTTTGTAATCTTCGTTATAGAAATGAGATGAACATAAAGGTTTGATGGCTACGAGAGGGGTAGATGTGAATATGATGCACAATATGTATGAGGTTTGGAGTAGGCAACTCAGTGGATAAGTGGCTCTTCTTTTGACAAGTGGGGGGTTGTTATTGTCTATGTCATATTTTTCTTGATTTTGTAAGATATTATTTTTTTAAAAAAAATTTAGACATTGCAACAAGTTTAATGATTGTAAGATATTAGAAATTCACCCGTATGATATACGGGGTAGATATTTGTACAATTTTTTTTTTTGTATGGTTAACCATGAAAATCAAATCTGATCTAAATAAATTATCTTAATTTTGTACTTTCTGATGCTACACCTATTGATTAAAATTAATTAATCTTAGAGATGTTGTTGCGACCCGTTTTAACCCGGTCAAACTCGTTGTTTAACCCGACATGTCGTTAACCAAATCTGTCGTTAACCTGACAAAATAACATATTATTATATAGAATAAAATATTATTATGAATAATTAATTAAAAAGTAATATTTATTAATATAATAAATTATTACATATAAAAAATATAGATACACACATATTAATATATATATATAATATATAGATAAATATTTATATATATATATATATGATATCCTATAATTATATAATAATTATATAAAATAGTGTTTATTAATATCATGCATTATTATAAAATATTGCTTCTATATAAATAATATAATATTAAAATACATATAGATAGAATAATATGTTATGGTAAATAATTAATTGAAAATAATATTTATTATTATAATAAATTTACTATTTTTAGAATGGCACAATAATAAATAAATGATTATTGTGAGGTACCTCCGTAAAGATACTTCTCAAATAATATATAGAAGAAGATTATTTAAAATGTTTTACTTTTTATTTAAAAATAAACATTTAGTAAATTACATATTATGGAAACATATAAAAATATTGTTTTCGATATGATGATATGTGAGAATATAACTAGTGGTGGACATGGAAAAAAAAACAATTAAAGAAACCACAAACTATCATTTTAGCAAAACAGCACAACGCGTAAAGAAAAACAATATTTGAGACCACAAGAAATTCACCTTCTCTAGAAAACCACCAAATATGTTTTAGAATTGTAACGGCTTAAAACCCAAAACCTATGAATTTTCGTTAATATAATTTCGATTTTTTTTCGAGAAAAAAAAAATGGGAAAACGAGAATTGACGGCTAAACCGGACCGTAACCACTTTGAACCGCTAATCGGTACCATTACCAAACACGCATCGTTAAGGAATATCCAGCGTGATCGAACAAATACTTTTTTGAAGAAGATATTATATTTCTGCTTTGCCAATTTTTATGATTATTTAAAATAAAGTGAGAAAAATAAAAGGTTGCCGTTCGAAGATGGGACACGTGGCGTACTCATGCTTGTCGTGTTTCAAGAGAGGATCAATATACAAATTTCAATCCGATTCCAGTTTCATCCACAAAATTGCAGCATCTTCGGTCTCTCCTCATGGCCGGTAACGACTGGATTAACAGTTACTTGGAGGCTATCCTCGACGTCGGTCCAGGTCTTGATGACGCTCGCTCCTCACTTCTTCTCCGAGAAAGAGGTCGATTCACGCCTAGTCGTTACTTCGTCGAGGAAGTCATCACTGGATTTGATGAGACTGACCTTCATAGATCATGGGTCAAGGTAATATAATATAGGGATTATGTAATCGGTTGTTTTGTGTTTCATGAGATGTGAGATCTGTGATCGATGCGATGAGTGTGTGTTTTGTGTGGTTGGTGAATTTTTAGGCTGTTGCTACCAGGAGTCCTCAAGAGAGGAATACGAGATTGGAGAATATGTGCTGGAGGATCTGGAATCTAGCTCGTCAAAAGAAACAGGTATCCTGCTTTTCTTCTTTTGCAAAATTAATAGATTGCTTTATTGAAATTGAAATTGAAATCTCTATTTCTTCCTTTTTCCTAGGTTTCCTCTTTTTTTTTTACTTTTTAAATATGAATTTATCTACTTGGTTTTTCGTAAATCGATCACTACTGAGACTTGACTTTGTTCGAAGAATGTTGACCATGAAGTCAAAATTTGTGTATCTTTGGTCTTCTATCTTCTGACTCTTTTCTAGTTAGATTCTTCCAAAGGGTTTCTTATTGCAATTTGCAATCTTTAATTATTTTCCTTTTAAAATACGAAGAACAGCAATAAAGAAATGGTAGTTTATTGGTTTCTCATATAATGTAAGGTAATTGCATCTCTAAGGATTCATCGTGAGACTGAGCTAGTATTTTAAGTTGATTTTGATTGAATTTTTCATTAAATTTGTGTTTTGGAGAGTAGCTGGGTTTTGAATTGGTCTGGCAATTACTATTTGAAAGACAGGAACTTTATATCATTTGATGACATATTTTTATAATCGTACAGCATGAGGAAAAGGAAGCACAGAGGCTTGCTAAGCGCAGGCTTGAGCGTGAGAGAGGTCGCAGGGAGGCAACAGCTGATATGTCCGAGGAGTTTTCCGAGGGGGAGAAAGGAGATATCCTCAGTGATATTTCAACTCTTAGCGAAAGCGTCAAAGGTAGATTGCCAAGAATAAATTCTGCTGAGTCCATGGAGATATGGGCAAACCAGCAGAAAGGAAATAAGCTGTATCTTGTTTTGATAAGGTATGTGTTTAATCTCTGCTCTCTAGCCGTATGCTTTACATGGGGCTTTTATTTGCCGTTATCCCAATCAATTCTTGATTTGGCTAGCGTCTAATTTTTCAATCGAGAATCTGTAAGGATAGTGGTGATAATTGTTTAACACTGTATGCATGCAGTCTTCATGGTCTCATACGTGGTGAAAACATGGAGCTTGGTCGCGATTCTGATACGGGTGGCCAGGTACTGATATTTGAGAAGTACAACTGAGGACAACTTGAGTAATTGCAATGTGGTGCATGGGGGAGGCTAATCCTCGATGTTTCATACGTTACAGGTTAAATATGTTGTGGAACTTGCACGAGCTTTGGGATCAATGCCAGGAGTCTATAGGGTTGACTTGCTTACAAGACAGGTATCTTCACCAGATGTTGACTGGAGTTATGGTGAACCAACTGAAATGCTGAGTCCTAGAGATTCAGAAAATGACTATGATGAAATGGGGGAGAGTAGTGGTGCCTATATTGTGCGGATACCATTTGGCCCAAAGGACCAATATATCTCAAAAGAACTTCTGTGGCCTCATATTGCAGAATTTGTTGATGGTGCTATGAGCCACATCATGCAAATGTCGAATGTTCTTGGTGAGCAAATTGGTGGTGGGAAACCTATTTGGCCTGCTGCGATCCATGGACACTATGCTGATGCGGGTGATGCTACTGCTTTGCTGTCCGGTGCGCTAAATGTACCTATGATTTTAACTGGCCATTCTCTTGGTCGTGATAAATTGGAGCAGCTTTTGAAACAAGATCGCCTTTCGAAAGAAGAAATAAACTCAACCTACAAAATTATGCGCCGAATAGAAGGTGAGGAGCTATCTCTTGATGTTTCTGAAATGGTAATAACTAGCACACGCCAGGAGATAGATGAGCAATGGAGATTGTATGATGGTTTTGACCCCATATTGGAGCGCAAATTACGGGCGAGGATCAAGCGAAATGTGAGCTGCTATGGTCGGTTCATGCCTCGCATGGTTGTAAGTAACTTTTAAACCCTATCTATTTTCTTGATACCTGACCATTGACATGGTCACCGCTTACTGAAAATATGATGCTTTCCACAGTTGAGATTTTTGTGCGAAACTGTTAAGAGTTGACAACAAACTACTGTTATCAGTGTCCTGAGGCCATAAATGATGTGATGATCTTCAGCAAATTGTTGTTCTGGCATTTATCTTCCATGTTTTAGCTCAGTAAATCATTGGTTAATACTTAATACTCTATTCTATATTCGTGGTTCAAGTTAATACCTAAACTTGTAAAAGCATCAGGCTTCTCGAGATTTTTATTATTATTTACAAACGTTAGTTTTAATGTTATCTCGCTTTAGTATGGATTATATAAAAACTAAAGTTCTACGTCTTGTCTTCTAACTCTTTTGTAATGTTATGATGATGTTTTGTTGTTTTCTGTTTTGCTTCAGAAAATGCCACCTGGGATGGAATTCAATCATATTGTCCCACAAGATGGTGATCTGGAAGAAGTAGATGGGAATGATGAGCATACAAGTTCTCAAGATCCACCAATATGGACTGAGGTTTTCGCTTGAAAAATACTTTGGTTTAGCATTTGCATCCGGGAATATTATGAGATTAATTCCTTAAAATATTATCACATTAGCTTACTCGATTCTCCAAATTCTATATGTGATGCAGATAATGCGTTTCTTCTCAAATTCTCGAAAGCCTATGATACTTGCTCTTGCAAGACCTGACCCAAAAAAGAATATCACGTTGTTAGTGAAGGCATTTGGAGAATGTCGTCCACTGAGAGAGCTTGCTAACCTGGTACTAAATGTCATCTCTAAAGACTTTTGTATGATAAAAGAACTTCTGCAGTTTTGCATTTTGCTTTAATCACCATCTCATTTCCCTTTCCTTCCATATTTCTTGTTTCAGACACTTATTATGGGTAACCGAGATGGGATTGACGAAATGTCGAGCACAAGTTCCTCTGTTCTCCTTTCTGTTCTGAAGCTAATTGACAAGTATGATCTCTATGGGCAAGTTGCGTACCCTAAACACCACAAACAGTCAGATGTTCCTGACATATATCGTCTAGCTGCAAGGTCAAAGGTACTTTCTTTTGTTTCTAATGATTAACCTTAGGTTGAGCTCATCATAATTCATTCTACGCATGCTATTGTATTCAAGAACATAAAACTTAAAGTCGCCTTAAGTTTGTGAGTCGACCATTATAATCTGTCAATTCTTTTCGATCACAATTAACTATTTCATCCCTATATGCTGCATATTATTATTTCAATGGTTTGTGATTATTCAGGATGTTGGTCTCGATTCTTCTCTTTAATATCTTTATTATTGTGAATTGATTGTTAACAGGGAGTCTTCATCAATCCAGCTTTCATTGAACCATTTGGACTTACTCTTATTGAGGTATTTGTTTCTTCTAGTTGTCGAACTCAAATGTTCGATACTCATTGAGTAACCTTGTTTTCTTAGTAAGTATACTTCTATGTTTTCCCTCCAGGCTGCAGCTCATGGTTTGCCTATTGTTGCTACAAAAAATGGGGGTCCTGTAGATATACACCGGGTATGTTTTTTTAGAACGAAACATCAAAGTACCGGAGACTTTTGCATACCTGCTCGTTTGTTTTAAAACTGATCCTTGGAAATTTACTTCTAGGTATTAGACAATGGCCTACTTGTGGACCCTCATGATCAGCAATCTATCTCTGATGCTCTTCTTAAGCTTGTTGCTGATAAGCACCGATGGGCAAAATGTCGGCAAAACGGGTTGAAAAACATTCATCAATTCTCTTGGCCAGAGCATTGCAAAACTTATTTATCTCGCATAATTACCTTCAAACCAAGACACCCGCAATGGCAAAGTGATGATGGTGGTGACAATTCAGAACCTGAGTCACCTAGTGACTCTTTGAGAGATATATCCTTGAACTTGAAATTTTCATTTGATGGAGGTAGTGGGAACGATAATTCAATGAACCCAGAAGGGAGCTCCATGGACAGGAAGAGCAGAATTGAAGCTGCTGTACTAAACTGGTCTAAAGGCAAAGATAGCCGAAAAATGGGATCTCTGGAGAGAGCAGAAGTTAACTCTGGAAAATTCCCAGCGCTGCGGCGAAGAAAGATTATTATTGTTATTGCTCTTGATTTTGATGGGGAAAAAGACACACTAGAGCCTACAAGAAAGATACTAGAGGCAGTGGAGAAGGAAAGAGCTGAAGGATCTGTTGGCTTCATATTGTCAACATCTCTAACAATCTCTGAGATACAATCTTTCTTGGTCTCAGGTGATTTGAACCCTAATGATTTTGACGCTTTCATATGCAACAGCGGGAGCGATCTTTATTACACGTCTTTGAACTCCGAAGACGGCCCTTTTGTTGTTGACTTTTACTACCACTCACACATAGAATACCGATGGGGTGGAGAGGGGCTCAGGAAAACTCTGATCCGCTGGGCATCTTCAGTTACTGATAAAAAATCTGACAGTGATGAGCAAATAGTCACTCCTGATGAACAGCTTTCAACCGACTACTGCTACACTTTTTGCGTTAAAAAACCTGCAGCTGTAAGTCTTAAACTCTCTCATCTTACTAGATTTCAGGCTTGTTTGTTTGTTTGTTCCAGAGACAATGACGGGAGGCGAGAATTTATGTTCGTTTTATCGTTGTTAGTTTAGCTATATGTTGTTAAGTGTTGCTGAAACATGTCACTAAGTTTTGCTGAAACCTGTGGCTGAAATTGGTTGCTGAACGTGTTTGTTTGCCTGTTGTTAGTTAAGTGACAAGTGTTGTTAGTTAAGCGACAAGTTTTAGGGATAAATCTTGAGAATTAAAACTTCAATGTTAGTTTCAGTGATTTGGATTTTAAATCGCCCATCGTTGACTCATTTTCTTTGGTTCTTTATGTGCAGGTACCTCCAGTAAGAGAACTCCGGAAGTTGCTTAGAATCCAAGCTTTACGTTGTCATGTTGTTTATTGTCAAAATGGGAGGAGGATAAACGTAATACCAGTACTTGCATCACGTATACAAGCCTTAAGGTATTTATTCGTTCGTTGGGGTATTGACTTAGCGAAAATGGCAGTATTTGTTGGAGAATCAGGTGACACTGATTACGAAGGACTCCTTGGAGGGCTACACAAGAGTGTTATGTTAAAAGGTGTATCTTGCAGCGCAAGCAACGCCTTACATGTTAACCGGAGTTACCCTCTTACTGACGTTATCTCCTTCGACAGTAGCAACCTCGTTCATACACCACAAGACTGTACACATTCAGATGTTCGTGAAGCCCTCAAGAAGCTAGACCTTCTCGAAGACTGAAACCTCGTATTTCTACGAACTCCGACTGTCTTTATATTATACCCCAAATGCTTTGGTTGTTTATTACCTCCTCGTATATAAGCTACTGCGAATACTTATTTGATTCACTTTATTTGTGTATGTTTATAATAAAAGAAAAAGGAGATGTTTTGGTTCGGGTATTTGGTTTATTGGATGAGAAATCGAGTCCGGTCCGTTGTGTTAAATACGGGGATTACTGTAAAAAAAATCGTTATTTTTTAAGATGGATTTTTAAGTGTTCCCTCACGTGTGGTGGTACCGACAAAAATCGTTGTGTAATAAATGAAAAGGGTTTATTCACATGGAAAGGGATTATCACATGCTTTATAAATTAAGGACCTAAATTGGAGCTTACAAAAGATGTGATAGCTATTAGCTAATGCCATTTTTTACAATACAGTCTCCTATATTCAATTTTTTTAAACGAATTTTTAAACATGAATACAAATAAAAATAATTTTATTTGTTATAGTAGTTTTTACTTTATTTTTAAGTCTATTTTTTAAATTCGAAAAATATGAGTACATTTTTTTAAGAAAAATAAATAGTAATTGTTTTCATTCTAATGAAATTGAAACACTATGACCACATGATTTTTCATATTTATTTTCAAATTTAAAGTTTACATAAAGAATCAAACACTCTCGTATTTATTAGTAGATGATTTCCGTCGTATATTCAAGTCCGTTTTGGGCACAAAAATTAGAATCATATATATTATATAATACAGTAAGATCTCGATAAATTAATAATGTTGGACCGGATAAATTTATTAATTTATCTAAATGAGGAACCGTAACTAGATGATTTTTTTTTTGCCATTTTCATTTTTGTTTTAATATTTCTACTTTTAAAAACTTACCGTTAAATATTTCCTTTTAAAATAGTTCATTTTGAGTTTTTTTTTTTGGAAAGTAAGTGTTGTTCAGCAAAATAAAATAGAAAAAGTAGTTTATGTTTTTTAATATTACATTATATATAAACAAATGTTTTTTTTATATGTCAAATTTGAATACAATTATTCGGTTTTAGATATAGCTGGACTTAAAGAACTAACATGTGCATTAAGTTTTTTAGTTGGACTTAAATATCTGTATTTTTTTTTAATATCTACCACACCCACTCGAAAACTAATACCCGAATTTGACGATACCCATCATGTGATCACTCCTTGGTTTAATCCTATAAATGCTCCACTCTTAATTCATATACATTTAATTTCTATCGAAGAACAATTAAAACACATCTTAATAAAAAAAAACTATAACTCTTTGGAAATTTCCTACTTTTACTTTACATGCAATAAGTTGAAATTTGCAATTTTCAATATGATATCTCATTAAGAAGAGTAAGAAACTAGGTCCTCAAAATTTTTAAAAATAATAAAAAAAGAACAAAACGTGTAAACTAAAAAAGACAAAACTAAATAAAACTAAAAGAGAAAGAAAAAAAAAAATTAGAAGAGAAGAATTTATTGATAACCTAACTAACAACTAAAAGATGGGAATACAACACCATCACCAACTTCTACCTGCATATTTTAAAGTTTCTTCTTTAAATGTTTGCAAGCTGTCTCCTCACATTTCTCATCTTCCCTCTCTCTCCTATTTCTCTCTCCTAACTAAAAACAAACACATTTTGATTCAAAAAAAAAAAACATTAATTGTAACTTCAACGATAATTTTCGTCATTTTGCTTTTATTTATCATATACTTTCAATCTCTTCTTCTCTTATCTCTCTCTCTCTTCTCATATTTCATATGGACCAAGATTCACAAAAAGATGAAAAAGAAACAGTTTCTTGTTGTAATGGAAATAAAAATAGCAAAAGCATGAGCAAGATCTCCCCTGGAGAAGTAGATGAAGACAAAAGCTGCAACTATAGTACAAAGAGAAAGAAGTCAATAAAACGACGGAGTTTAGTGTCGTTTAATGAGCTTCCAGATTATATGAAAGACAACGAGTTTATACTAAATTATTACAGAAGTGATTGGCCTATTAAAGATGCTTTCTTTAGTCTCTTCTCTTTTCACAATGAGTCCCTCAACGTTTGGACGTAAGTAATCTCTTTAATTTCTTCATTAAATCACTTTTTAATCATTTGGTTAAATCTTTAATTAAACTTTAATCTTTTTCTTGAAACAGCCATTTGATTGGTTTCATATTATTTGTTGGACTAACTGTTGCCAACATTACTCATCATGACAAATTCTTCCCTGTGGTTAGTCTCTTTTAAATCACTAATATCTCTCTCTTAGATTAATTAATATTAAGATCTACTCTCTCCGTTTTATATGAGATTTTGTTATTTGATTCACATTTGTTAGTAACAAATTTGAAATAATCTAGTTTTGTTATATTCTAAATAATAATTGCATAAAAATAATTAAAATTAAGATTAGAATCAAAAGATATAATTTTTTTAGGGATTATTGTAATATTTTAAGCTTTCAATTATCTTCATATGACAAAAAAAATTGAAATGTAAAAATAATTTCTTAAACTATGAATTTTGATAAAAACTAGGTTTTAAACCATAAATTTTTGATAATTCATTTTTTAAACTTTAATCCAAAAATTCAACTTCAAGTTAAATCTTGATTAACCTAAAACTCGAGGTGTGTACTATTGGGTTTAATTCTGGAAATAGGGCTTAGTGTTGTGTTTCGAGTTTAATTTCAATTTAAAAAACCATGTTCTCAGAATTTAGGGTTTAAAAAAAGTTATACTCCCTCTCTTTCATTTTAAATTGCATTTTTAGGTTTTTCAAAATAAATTTACTTTTCATTTTTCTAGAAATAAAAAACAATGTATTTCCTTTTTTACCCTTATTTTTTCAATTTCCCAAAATCTTTTTAGTTAAACATTATTGCAATAAAAAATAAGGGTAAAATAGTAATTATACATGTCTCCTAAATTATTTTTCCTAAATTATTTTGCTAAAAGTCAAAAGTGTATTTAAAATGAAACAGAGCTAGAGAGTATTTTTAATAGTTTGAACCTTTTCTTTAAACAAATGTGAATAGTCAAATTTTGAAATACTATAAACCAAATTTTTTTTTACATTAAAGGCATAAAACATTTGATATTGTAAAACATATGAAATACAAATGATTACAATACTAATTAAATTTAATATGGTTATAGGATGCAAAGAGTCCAGGAAATGTAACAAGATGGCCCTTCTTTGTCTTCTTAGGAGGTTCAATGTCATGTCTCTTAGCAAGTAGTGTTTGTCATCTCTTTTGCTGTCACTCTAAAGACTTAAACGTCTTCCTTCTCCGAATCGATTACGCCGGTATAACATCAATGATCATCACTTCTTTTTTCCCACCAATATTCTACATCTTTCAATGTACTCCTCGTTGGTACTTCATTTACCTTTCTGGAATTACATCAATGGGAATCTTCACAATCATAACACTTTTCTCTCCTTCTCTTTCTGCTCCCGAGTATCGTTCTTTTCGAGCTTTGCTTTTTGCATCTATGGGTCTTTTTGGGATCATACCTGCTGGTCATGCTCTTGTTGTTAACTGGGGAAACCCACAAAGGAATGTAACGCTTGTGTATGAGTTAGCTATGGCTTCTTTTTATCTTATTGGGACAGGGTTTTATGTTGGGAGAGTTCCTGAGAGGTTTAAACCAGGTTGGTTTGATCTTGTGGGACATAGTCATCAGTTGTTTCATGTTTTTGTTATGTTGGGAGCTTTGTCTCATTATGCAGCTGCTCTCTTATTCTTGGATTGGCGTGATCATGATGTGTGTTAAGTGTGTTTGATTTAATTAAACTATGTTTTATATATTATATTACTTATTCTTTTCGATATCAAACCTTAAATTTGTAATTGAAAATTGTGTTTATTATTGTTAAACAATTATTTGTAATTTTGTACACTTTGAAAGCCAAAGTGTATGAATATGTTTTTCTCGTTATTATATAATATATTGACAGTATAATTGTTTTTTTTATTTTAACATCTTTTTTATACTTCTTGTTTTCTCTTTAATATAAGGAAATCTTAAGTTGAAACTATAAATATAAAGGAAATTTAATATTTTAGATTTAACAAAGACGGTAGCTTCTAATTTGTAAAGGGATCTTCACAAATCACAATACCGCCGTCATTATTGTTTGATCATATACCATCACCATTGTCTTTGTTTATATTTTTTATAATTGCCACGTTCTATGATGAATTATGAAGTCATGGGCTTTTAGCCAAAAAAAAAAATTATAACCCGTCAAATTATTTATCCAAGTTGGGCCTATTATCATATTATATAGTTTTTTTATTGATACTGATTTTGTTTTGTTTTGGACCAATTCTTCTCTAATTTGTTTATTTAATTATTAAATGGTCATACTTAAATCAAACTAAATAGATTAGAAAAAATATATTTGGGAAAAACTTTGTTATATCATCTCAAGAAGATTTTCTAATAAAGTTTTATTGGTAAGATTCTATCAAATTACATATTCATAATTATTATAATATATTTATCATATATATATATATATATATTCCATATTAGCCGTAGATTCCACTAATTTAATATGTGAGTCCTAATTTCACTAACCGAAACATAAATTAAATACAGTTTTCGCATCCTAATGTTTTTAGAAAATCAAAATGAAAAATTATATTAAAAACTACTAGAATACCTTAAACCATATATAACACATATTTATATAATTTAGAGTACTTTTAATAACCTTATCTCGATATATTATATTTTGACATTGACAAATGCAGAGAAGTTAGGAATAAAAACGTGGGGGAAAAAGATGAGATTGTCACGTCGGATAATATAATCCGTAAACCTCGTTAGGCTCGGATAACAAGTTAGTTGAAAAGTATAAAACGAAGGACCGTCTTACGTGTCAATGTGTCAGCTCCATCCATATTATCATCTTAAATACAATTATTTAAATTTTAAATTATAATAAAAACGCTACTTTTCATAACTGCTACTTTTCAATTGGGGAAAATTCGCTAAACAAGTGGCAAAATTATCTACGAAATTAAAAAAAAACAGATAACGCATATACCGATGCGTGTGTTGCCTGCTGTGGGACCCATTACGTTCCATGATTCTTTATAGAAAAGGTCATTTTCTTTATTATTTATAGGAGAGAGGGAGAGATCTCGAGAAGTAGAGAAAATGGCGTCACAAACAAATTACAGTGGCATTCATAATATAAAAAGGCTTCATCCTCTCTTTCAATTCTCTTCATCGTCTTTGTCATTCACATCTAAACCCTACGCTAACATTTTTGCATCAGAGTTTCGTATTCCTACATCCTCGTCTTCTGGTATTGCTTCTAAATCCATATTTCCTTCTCTTTTCACGAGAAAACGTCGTTATTCTCTGAGCTTCAAGATTCTGGGGCTAACAAACCTTGTTTTGATTTTTCCTCTTCTTCATATCTTGGATATCGCAGGCATTGTTCATTAACTAGAGGATCTGATTTCTGCTCCTATAAGGTACACTTTATTTGGATCTGCTTTGAATTGAAACTCAGATTTCATCTGCCTCAGTGACAACTCGGATATCTGATCATTATTTTTGTGTGGATCTACGAAGATTTAATGTTTCAGCTATCGTTTTCTGTTGATCTAGAAACTTGAGGCGGCCTCGCTCTTAAGGAGGAAGTACAGAGAACGAGAAGAAGAGGAAATAAGAGAAGAAGATATGACTATAAAGCATGGCGTAAGGATCTCCGACGGGAATCTGATCATCAAGGGCCGTACGATTCTAAGCGGTTTACCTGACAACGTCATTACGACATCAACATCGGAGGCAGGACCGGTAGAGGGAGTCTTCGTCGGAGCGGTCTTCGACAAGGAAGAGAGTAACCACATTGTACCGATCGGTACGCTTCTCAATGTCCGGTTCATGGCTTGTTTCCGGTTCAAACTGTGGTGGATGGCCCAGAAAATGGGGGAACGAGGGAGGGATATTCCCTTGGAGACTCAATTCCTATTGGTCGAGAGCAAGGATGGGTCCCACTTGGAGCCTGACGGCGCTAATGGAGAAGAGAGCAACAAGATCATGTACACAGTTTTCTTACCGTTAATCGAGGGGTCGTTTCGTTCATGTCTTCAAGGAAACGTGAATGATGAGTTGGAGCTCTGTTTAGATAGCGGCGATGCCGAGACTCGACGATCGTCATTTACACACTCTTTGTATATTCACTCAGGCATAGATCCTTTCCAGGCGATAACAGACGCTATTCGCACAGTTAAGTTACATCTGAAGACTTTCCGGCAACGCCACGAGAAGAAGCTTCCAGGGATCGTCGACTACTTCGGGTGGTGCACGTGGGACGCGTTTTACCAAGAGGTTACTCAAGAAGGCGTTGAAGCTGGGCTCCAGTCGCTAACCACCAGCGAGACACCACCAAAATTCGTCATCATCGACGATGGTTGGCAATCCGTTGAGACAGATCCGATGGAGGGTGAAGATCCTAAAGAGAAAAAGAAGCAACAGCCAGTTTTTCGGTTAACAGGGATTAAAGAAAACTCTAAATTCCAGAAGAAGGAAGATCCAAAGGTAGGGATTAAGAACATCGTTAATATCGCCAAAGAGAAACACGGTCTGAAATACGTCTATGTATGGCACGCTATAACGGGTTATTGGGGCGGAGTTAGACCTGGGGTAAAAGGGACTGAGGATTACGGGTCCATTGTTAAGTACCCGATGGTGTCAAAGGGTGTGGTGGAGAATGAGCCGACGTGGAAGACAGATGTCATGGCGGTTCAAGGATTGGGTTTGGTTAGTCCTGGGAATGCGTATAGATTTTTCAATGAGCTCCACAATTACTTGGCTTCTGCTGGTGTTGACGGCGTGAAGGTGGATGTTCAGTGTATATTAGAGACTTTGGGTGCTGGATTGGGCGGTCGGGTTGAGTTAACTCGTAAGTATCATCACGCCCTGGACTCCTCAGTTGCCCAGAATTTTCCTGACAATGGTTGCATTGCCTGTATGAGTCACAATACGGATGCTCTCTACTGGTAAGTGTTAATCTCTGACTTATTGTTTAAACAAAAGAGATGGTTTTTGACACTTTGATGAATGCAGCTCGAAGCAGACAGCTGTGGTTAGAGCATCAGATGATTTTTACCCACGTGATCCAGTGTCTCACACGATCCATATAGCCGCTGTTGCATACAACAGTGTGTTCTTGGGAGAGTTTATGCAGCCTGATTGGGACATGTTCCATTCTGTGCACCCTGCTGCCGAGTACCATGCTTCCGCTAGAGCAATAAGTGGTGGACCAGTTTATGTTAGGTATATAGATGATCATTGAACTAACACATCCGTTTCCATCTAAAGAATTCACTTTATTTGTTTAGTCCTATATATGTCTATGCATTGCAACTTACTTTGTTCCTTTTTTTTTGATTTGATGAGTAGTGATGCTCCTGGAAAACACAACTTTGAGCTTCTTAAGAAGCTTGTGTTGCCAGATGGATCGATCCTTCGTGCCCGGTTACCTGGTAGGCCAACCCGTGATTGTTTGTTCACAGATCCTGCCCGTGATGGTGTTAGGTAAGCACTTGGTTTATGCATATATAGTGGGATAAATGCAAATTAACCTGTAAGGGTGTAAATTAAATTTGACATTTAAATTTTCTCAAATAAAATTTTCATTATTTAAATATACTTAAACTAAACTATACTGTTAAAAATTATAAACGGCCTTCAAAATATAACCGTTTTAGTATTGATCTAAATGATTGTATTTTGATTAAAAAAAAAAACACAAAAATTTTTAATATTCACCCAAAAACTTAAAAAGTATGAATAAATATATTTTAAAAAATTAATTAATTATAATTATGAAACTTGATTTTTGAAAATATTGTTTTCCCTATTTTAAAATTTTTGGTGAATTTGGATTTAGGGTGGATTTAAAATATGAGAGTTTTATTTGAGAAATTTTAAACTTTAATTATACCCCTCACAATACAATAAATTTTAATTAATGAAAACCTTAAAAGTTAAGAGTTTATTTTGCATTTATATAGTCGTTAAATATGTAATGCTCGGTTATTTTTCAATATACGTGTTGTTCAATGTTCATTATTGTTTTCAGCTTACTAAAGATATGGAACATGAACAAATACACTGGAGTTCTTGGCGTGTATAACTGCCAAGGAGCAGCTTGGAGCAGCACAGAAAGAAAAAACATCTTTCACCACACAAAAACAGAGTGCATAACTGGTTCCATTCGCGGTCGCGATGTACACTTGATATCCGAAGCCTCAACTGATCCATCAAGCTGGACTGGAGACTGTGCTATCTACTCCCAAACCAATGAAGAACTCACTATTCTTCCATACAACGTTTCTCTCCCTATCTCTCTCAAAATCCGTGAGCACAAGATATTCACTGTGAGTCCCATTAAGCATCTAGCAGCTAATGGTGTCGCTTTTGCACCTCTTGGTCTCGTAAACATGTACAATTCAGGAGGAGCAATCGAAGAACTCATATACCAAAGTGAGAAGACGAAAGTGGTAATGAAAGTTAAAGGATGTGGAAAGTTTGGAGCATACTCATCTGTTAAGCCTAAAAGATGCTTTGTTGAGTCAAATGAGGTTTGTTTTGAGTATAATTCTTCATCTGGATTGGTTACTCTTACCTTGGACAAGAAGATACCTTCCGACACAAAACAAGTACATCTAATCGAAATTGAGTTATGAAAAACATAACTCTAAAAGAGTTTTATAAATTCATTAAACAAATTCATTGTTGTATTGTTAATATTTGCTGTATACTAATCAATATTCATTAATAATATTCTGTTATCTTTAAATCAAGAACCAAATTATTAATAATATAGTTTTTGCAATCACTTAAAACAATCACCAAATTATTAACAAAATAATCTCTATATTCACTTAAACAACCACTAAATCATTACCAAAAACTCCAAATAATAAAACAAAACGCAATAAAATATTCGTTAGTACTTTATATAGCTTAAGAGAGAGTGTGTATATATAGTATACATAGAAGATAGATAACTATGAAGATGATGAAGGTAACTTGAGGTTAAGTCTTCTTAACCAAACAGAGTGAAGAAGCATACGAAGCATATCAAACGGTTCAGAAGGTCTATTGAGCAGAAAATGTCTCTGTACCTGCAAAACCCTTTCCTGCAACACCAAGTATTCTTCCCAAGACACATTCTTGAGTATCGTTTTAATCTCCGGAATCTTCTCAGACGGAATATGTATCGTAAACTTACTCCAATCAAGAACATCAGAAAAAGGCAAAGCATAGTAATCAGAGATTATAACAGGAACACAACCAATGTTAATGGCTGCAACAACTCTAGGACTAGCCACTTCATATCCACTAGGACAAAGACAAAACTTAGCTTTTGTCATAAGCTTAAAGTAATCTTGACCTTTAGGAAGATACTCATGAACTTGAACCTCATCATCTTTATCTTTCCAATGTTCAAGCAGAATTTTTCGGATATTTCCATGTGATCCACCAGCAAAGAAAGCAAGAACTGGACGATCATCATCGGGTAAAGTCCAAGAAATCCTCGGAGGACCAAGATGACCTGAAGGAATGTTAATCTCCGGTATAGAAACATCTCTTTGAAGACTAAAACCTTCAGAAGTATTAGCATTACAAAGAACTCTAATCATGTTTTTGGTGAATTCAGGATTAGCAGTGGACACATCTGGTCCCCAATCATGACAAGAGACAAAGAAATGATCAGCTCCAAGTGTTCGATTCCAAAAGGGATATTTGTGAGAGATAACTTTAATGTAATCAATGAAAACATTGTGAAGTTGTTCTCTTGAGTAAGTGAGAAGAGGACGGTAAAGGTAATGAACAATGTTTGCAATACTTATTGGGATGAAGAAGACATGAGCTTCTTCAGGTTTAGTAGCAGAAAATGGACTTGAAATGCTTACAATCTCATCAACGAATTGACCTTCGATACCGTAAATGTTGTTTAATGGACCCATGTGTACTAATGGTGCTTCTCCTTCTTTGTAAATCCATACTTTGAATCTTTTCTCCATCTCTATTTGGCTTCTGCTCAACAAAAATTTATTAAAAAATGTTATTGTGGCCAAGAAAATAGTCAACGAGCAAAAATTATGAATTTTTTAATTAAAAAAAGGGTTTAATTAAGGTTATGATTCAAAGATGAGAGTGCATATCCCAAAGTAGTCTTTAAGTGGAAGCTACGTTTAGGTTTTTGTACAATAATTCAGGAAAAATAAAAAATTATTATTGTATTCTATTAATTTTATTTAGTCATTTGGGGTTTGAAAATAAATATGAATAAAATAAGGGTAAGGAAATTAAATGTTTTTTTTTCTCTAGAAAATGAAAAATTAATTTATTTTAAAACAAAAAAACCTAAAAGTGCATATATATATATATATATATATTATAAAATAGAGGGAGTATCAAATAATAGAATTAATGTAGAAAAGCGTTATTTTTAAATGATGTAAACAATGTAGAATGGTGGAGTTTTATATCAAATAATAGAATTAATGCAGAAACGCATTATTTTTAAATGATGTAAACAATGTAGAATGGTGAAGTTTTATATCAAATAATAGAATTAATGCAGAAAAGCTTTATTTTAAAATGATGTAAACAATGTATAATATGTGAATGGCGGGAAATATTAAAAAAAAATAGAAAACAGAGGGGGTTTGCATAGTTTGTGATTGGTAAAATATTTTTAAATATTTGATTTATTCTATCATGTGTATAAAGGAGAATAAATATATTAACGTAAAGAAGAAATAAGAAGTGTATTAGAAGAAAGAGTTGAATCTTGAACTAAGAGACGAATAAAATTAAAACTGCATCTTATTCCTATGTAACGTTTTGTTTCCCAAAGCAAAAGAGTAAATTAAAAAAAGGAAAAACGATTTTGAACTTTTTGTGATTATCTTGATTAAATAGATTTCAAAAAAACAATTTTACCTTTTTTTTATTTACACAATCGCATGTAAATCTCAAAGTGTTTTGAGGAAAAAAAAAACAAATCTCAAAGTAATTTGTTTTTATATAATATAATTATTAAAAAAAATATTTTGTAACAATAATATAATAATTTGCGAAAAAAATATTTTTTTTAAAAAAAATCTTAATTATCGGATAATTATTAAAAAAATACTTTTTTAACTCAAGATTTCAACTTTTTGGTAGAAAAATATAAATTTTTGCTAGTTAATAAAAAGGTTTGTACTATTTTATCTTTTGGTTTATGCATTATCATAATGGCATGTATATCTCAAATTGATTTTTTTTTTTGTGAAGTGATCTCAAATTGATTTCTGTTTAGCAAATATAATATAAAAAAAAAAAGAATTTGAAGAAGAAACATACTGATGAAAAGCGTAAGGGTTTCTGTAAACGACTCCACGAGGAACGAAGGACTGATTCTTATCTGAAACATAGTTTTTGGACCTTACAGCTTCAGCTATGGCTGCTCTTGCTTCTCTTAATCCTTTCTCTATTTTATCATCATTCCTCTGTATATGCATCACAAAAACTTATTTAGATTTCTACGAAAACACAGTTTATTATATAATAATTATATATACCTTTGAAATTGATGAGAGAGCATTCGCGTTTTCGACGAGAAGAACAATTATGATATGAAAAAGAAGAAGACCAATTAATTTTGCTCCTTTCATATTTTTTTTTTCTTTAATCTTTCTTAGATTGATCAATAGGTAACGTTTCCTTCCTTTTATATATATATGAGAGGAAGACGAGTTTTATTTTCTGTTAAATGCTGAATCTTAATTCAATTAAAGCACGTCAAAAAAAACCCAAAATTAAGGTAAGTAAATAAAGCAATACATGGAAATATAATTATTATCCAATCACCAATGTAATATTATTAGATTTTCTTTGATTCAGGTTGTATGTTAATCTACTTGTCGTTAGCCGTTTTTATGTGGTTTGTAGCGTACTTATTTATTGTATTAGTAATTTTTTTTTTAATTATGATATTAAGGTAAATTAAATCCCGAAATTTTCTCGTTCGTAAAGGTAAATTAAACCCTAAATTTTTAAAATTTCCTTAAAAAATTCCCAAATTTCTAGTTTCTTAAAAAAACTTCAAGTTTAGGGATGTCAATCGGGTTAGTTTGGGCCGGCCCAAATCCCATGAAATTCGTACATATTTGAGCCCGAGTTCGACCCGATCCATTTTTTCGGGCTTAATTTCAAAGTTCGAGGCTGGTCCGGACAGAGCTTCTAGGTTTTTTTGGCTTTTCGAGTTTTTTGAACTTATAAATAAAAACAAAATAAATCAATATAAACAAAATAAAATTAAAATATTTAAATCTAATCAATATAAATTTATTTTAATTTCAATTAATATTTAAATATACTTTAATATATCATTTTTATTATTTTATCAAATGTTGAAAAATGTTAAACCAATTAAATTCATTCGTAAAAACAAAAAAAAAACACTCGTAACCCTATAGATTGTTGGATATGATTTTTCTATTATAATTTTTGTAAATATCCAATCTTTTTTTTTTCACAATATCCAATCAACCCGTTCGAAGTTACTAGAGATTTTACTTTTTTTAGTTTATTTAAATCACATATTTGTATCGCATCTTTACATATTAATGAATATTTTTCCGGCATGATTTTCCGAATAATCAAAATCATATCTTATACGTGTGTTACTTTAACCAATCAGAAAAAAAAAGATAGAAAATTAAGAATCCACAAAGATATCTTAAGCACTGATGCAATTAGTAATCGGAAATTGTAATAACCGGAACATATTGTTATGACAACGTTGAGTAATCGGAAATTGAAAATGACACATATCTCTCACATATTACTACTGTTCAGTTTTTACAATAGCATTTGAGAGCTGTGTAGCATATGACGAAGAAGAAGATATATTAATGTTCTCTAAAAGCCACTCCCTCCCACACATCACAGCTTCCACTGTCTCCGGTCTCAGTGAAGTCTTGTACTCATCCATCTCTCTCGGTTCCATGTCGAAAACATGTTCTAATGCTGCAGCCGAGACTGGGATGGACAAAATGTCCCTAGCCATTTTCGACAGAGTTGGGAACTTAAGCTTGTTCTGTTTCCACCACTCCAACACATCAAACTCTTGAACACGTGGAAGCAATGTCTCGTCAAGATACTGGTCCAGCTCTGACTTCAGATTCTGCCCTGTCGTCTCCATTATGTACATATCAAAGTCGGTTAATCCATCAGCCTTCTTGCCTTCCGCAGAAGTCGGTGTTAGGGGTAAAGGGAGTACTATGTATTCATTGAAGAGCTCGTGGATCCCATCGTCCACTGTTTTGATGTATCTCTCTGCGTCTTCTCCGAATATTTTGGAGAAACTGAACTCAACAAGTTTCATCTTGAATCGAGGATCCATCACCACTGCCATCGCTAAGACCAAGCTACAATCTCTCCAGTACTTGTCCACCTTCTCTTTCATGGTTTTAGCAAGTTCCTTGAAGTAAGGATCCTCCCCGAAAATAGCTCGAGACAGATCTGCTTGTGTTTTCCACACTTCATGGAAGAAGGTCACTGCAGTTGGATTTCCAATAGATTGAAGAGTGGAAGCTGCTTCGTGAAGCGGCTTCAGGAAGGAGCAAAGGGTCTCCACATGCCTCCAGTCATCTGCTGAGGGAGTTAGCTTGTAGTTTGGATCGGCAGTGTCTAAGCAGGAGAACACCTCCTTTAACTCTGAAGCAGTCAGGAGCATCTCATATGTTGTGTTCCATTGGGTGTGATCATCAAGAGAAAGTACTCTCTCACTAGGAACCTGGAGTTGCTGCTTTAGCTCAAGAAATCTCTCCTCATGAGACTCCGAGGTTTTCACATGCTTCACGCTCTCCCGGATGTTCTTGATCACATCTTTCCCTTTGAATAACACATCTTTTGCAAGGCTGCTGAATGTTCGGGCAACACAATTCCCAATTACCAACTGACCATCAAGAATTCCAGGGTTTGTTATGCACAGTTGAGGCCTCAGATTTTCAACTGCAGTTTTACTAGCAGAATGGTTAAAAGTGACAGAGAATAGCTTCCCCTCCAGACCCCAGTCACAAACGCAAACAGCAACTGCAAGACTCAGAGCAGTGTCCGATTCTGGATATGGTTCCATCACAACGTTGAGAAGTTTCTTCTGCAGCTTCCAATCACTGTCAATGAAATGAGCAGTGATGAGGACATATCCAAGAGTTGCTTTTGACGTCCACAAATCTAACGTCAGACATAACCGGCCCGGAATTCCCTCCAAATACTTCATCACGGTCTGCTTTTCGGCGAGATAAGTGGCAACGCAGTCGCCTTGGAGAGTGTTGAAACTGACAGTATCAAACTGAGGCTGAAGGCTCTGTACAAAGGAAACAAACCCCGGATGCTCAACGATGTGAAGAGGATAATCGTGAATCATGATCATCTTAGCAATATCTTGGCGGCAACGATCTTGATCAAAAGATACAAGTGGAGAGCTTGGAGTTCGGTAACGTCTCCGTGGAGTGTCATCAGTCTTGGGGATATAAGGAGTAAGCTCGTTGTTATTATCCTGCGAATGAAGAAGCGCAGGACAAGTTCCCTTAGCAATGTGGCGCTTTAAATGGCTTGTACCAGCAACTTTAGTACCAGTGCTGTATGCAAAGGTTTGTTTACATCCTTTGCAGCATGCCCTTCTGCATCCAAGACCAACATTTTCAATAGTGAAGTGCTCCCATACCATCGAACTCTTCTTCCGACGCTTCATCGGATTCACCTCCGGCGTCCTCATCTCATTCTCGTTCTCATCGTCCAACTCCATCTTTAACCTCTCTACTGGGCAAGTCCTGCACAATATATTAAACTCGGGCTTTAAGATTTCAGCCTTTGGGGCCTAAGGGGTAAAGTCGGTATTTAAAAGTATTTACCAAAAGGGAAATAAAATCAAATAAAGTAGATCTGGAGTTTTTAAGATCAAATTTGGGCTGTGCAAACCAGAGCCCAGACTAGAAGATTAAAACCAGCCATGGACGAGAAAACAACATTCTTATACACTTACTATTCTACTTTCATTTTTCAAATTAGATTTGCCTCCATTACTACCTGAAATTTTTCAAATTTCGCTCTTAAAAACTTTTCGTTTACACACGACAAAAAAACTGAGCGGTTCCAAAATTACTCAAGATTGAAAGTAATTGATTCTCCAGCTCGTCCTAATATCATCAGATTCTCGCAAACTAAGATCTAAATCTCTCCGATCAAATAAATTTTGAAACAATCAAGCATAAAACAACTAAAGCAAACATCCCTAAGAATTTTTAGGATCAAATGCAAGATCATCGCAAGGGGGTTAGGGTTTCAGAAATTATACCTGAAATAGTACTAAATCGTCTTAATTAGATTTAAAGAAACTAGAGGCGGAAACAAAATCTTCGGCACGGCGTCGACGGAGGAATCAGCCGGTGGAGATTGGTAGAGGAGAGAGATGATTGGGCTCGAGAACCCGAGAAGAGGCTAATTGGGCATTTGGCGAATTAGAAAAGGTGAAGAGAAAATTGATATTATCGCTGCGGAAAGAGGACGCATCTTAATATGGTTTTAGCCCTAAACATTATCTACGAAAGTCACTTTTGGGTCTTTATTGGGCTTCCTTTTAATTATTAAGCCCATTTTCTAATTTATCTCTTATTTTCCTATTATCTATCTCTAAACAAAACCAAAAGCAAAACATTAGAAGTTGACCGACTGTGATGGTTAATTATTTAACTTTTAAATTTTAATGGTAAATATCATTTTCGTAAAAAATTGATTGATAATAGAAACGGTAAGTTTTGAATTATCAATAAAAAGTAAAATAGTTTTCTAACAACATAATAAAAAAATACTTCTTAGATGGAGAATTGAAATGATTTTTCGAGATTTTTTAATGTGAAAGTAATCGTCAATAATTTCAATTTTTTATCTTTATTTAATAAAAAATCATCTAAAAAAAATATTAACAAAGTTATAAAAGATATAATTTACTAATATCTATATATCTAACATAAATATATTTTTTATTATATAAGTTAAATCAATATATTAAAAAAATTATTTCACTATATGAATTATTTCTTTTTATAATTTCAATAAAATATGTTAAAAAAAAAATTATGATCAGTTTTGTATTCCAACATATTAAAAACGGAGAGAGTTGAGATCAAACAGAAGCAAACTTACGTATAGATCGAGTTCATACAAGATAAGCAAACATCACACAATGTTTAGAAATCGATATAACATATATATGGATAAAGATCTAAGAACGACATATAGTTTTATAGATAACCCCAGAAGACATAGGAATTTGTGATGATAATGATGATGATGATAATGATGATGATCATTCGATGACCAAAGACATAATCTTTTCCTGAAGATTTGGCTGAATTGGCTGAACTCTATATCCAAATTGTGCATCATGCTCTCTCATCATCATCCCTCTTGCATTACTTGCTATAGCCATCCCCTGTTGTTGCTGCATTCACCATATTATATAAATCCATTCACATTACTTTATAAACATCCACATAAATCATTACATACATATACATATACACATATACATAGATATATACCAGCTGGAAATGGAGTTGCCCTTGCTCTTCCTCAATCATTTTCAGCTGTTTGCAATAATTATTAACCCATTAATTAACTAATTGATAATAATTAGATGAAAAGAAAGGTTTATTAATTACAAACATTTCTCCTCCGTGCCATGATAAACTCTACTTTATGGTCTTTAACTTTGTCAAGGCCATGCTGAATAGCATGTTCTACTGCCATCAAATTCTTCAAGTTGAGAGATTGTATGTCTTCTCCTTTTAGGTGCCTGTAGATTTATGTGTTTTATTCATACACATTTATATATATAGGATGTGTATATAATATGGTATTAAAAGGGTGAAGATTTGTTAGACCTGAGCTCAAGTTGTAAACTGTCATTCTCTTTCTTGATCCTATCAATCTCATTGCTCAGATTCTACACACCACAATTAAATTAATTCATCAATATACAACAATATCTATTCACTTATTTATACAATAGACAAATAAGAGAAGTGAATAACCAGATCTGTAGGTTATGTTCATGGTTCATGAACAACATATACTTTTTATCTTTATATATGCACAAAAGTGGTTGCTACTTAGTAGTGACTTAAATGGTATACAACCCTCTGTATGTTTTTTACTCTATCCAGAATATTTATATATGTATATATATATATATATATGAATATGAGAACTATATAAACCTATGATTGTCAGACCTAATTGATATATTATTAAAAAAATATAAGGTTGTTTTTCAGATTTTTTTTTAATAATATAAATTGTAAAATGAAAAATATGTATGATTAGTAAATCCGTTCAGAGAATTCATGAACTCAAATAATATCACAACTCAAATTCTCTTATATAATAATTAAGCTTATGGATCTGATCATCAGTTGCTTAAGATGATCTAATAGATAGATAAACATATATAAAGTTAAATTTTCCAGATCTAAAAGCTTAACATAAATAAAACAAGTAAAAGAGAGGTGAAAAAGAGAATAACTTCCATGATTTAGGGTTCAATGTCTTGTTAAGTACAAAAAATTGAGTAAAGAAAGCTATATCTATATCTATACACACACATACAAACATATACACAAATAAGACTTCGTAGATCTGCATCTAGGGTTCAAGAATCAATGTTTTTTTTTCTTTCTCTTGACATATATTTGGAAAAGAAATTCAATAACCCATTTCAAGATTTTCATCAAAGAATATATATGTTTTTTTTTCTATGAGACAAAACAGTAAAAATAATAGTAGATCTACATCTAGGGTTGAAAAAAAAAAAGAGAGAGAGATGAAAGAGTAAAGAGTAAACCTCATGTTTAGCATCCCATAGTTTCTTGCCAGATAACTTTTGATATTGATCTAACATAGCTCCAAGATCCATGGAAGGACAACAATAATCATGCATCTTACCATTACTTGCAAAGATAATTAGAGCAACCTTTGCATCACAAAGAACTGTGATCTCTTTAGCTTTCTTCAACAAACCATTTCTCCTCTTTGAAAACGTTACAACTCTGTTGTTTGCGTTCTCTATCCTCTTTATCTCTATTTTGCCTCTACCCATCTCTCTCTCTTAAGTTTAGGGTTTCTTTTTTGTTATCTGATAATTTTGTAAAGATGTGGAGGAAAAGATATGTGGTGGTTTATAACAAGAAGAAGAAGCATTGATGAGAGAGAGAGAGAAGAGAGAGAGGAGAGAGAAAATTTAGAGAGAGAAAGAGAGTTTAGACAGTTTGGGATGGAAAACAAAGCTACTTTCTTGATAGCACTGTCATGGAATGCTTGTTTGTTGTCACAAAGCGTAGCCCAAACTCTATTCTTTTTTTTTACGCTATTTTTTAAGTAATTGTGATGAGAATAAAATGAAATTATATTAGTTTCTTAAATTGTATGTGATTGATGTTTTATTGCTTTCATTTGATTTGATTATCTCTCTTGATAGGTTTAACCACTGGTCTCTTTCGTAGTATGTCTTTTTTATCTTCTTAAATGATCTCTATTTTTTTTTTTTTTTGACACAATGATCTCTATCTATATTTTTGCGATTAACTTTGAATTTTTTTAATAATTATTTAGAATTTCAATCTTTTTAATTTACAATTTAAACGTGATTGGAATTTAGCTTAACGCAAACCTGTATACTAAGGTTTGAGATTTGAGATTGAGATTTGAGATTTGAGGTCTCTAAGCAAATATATGGACCTCATCAATATATATCTTGGAATATCTGTTAAGAATATATATATTGGAAAACTAACACTAGATTTAGTTTCGAACTTTGTTCAAAACAAAATGATATATATATATATATATATATATATCACATTCTGATTTAAGATAGAAAAAAAAATACTAAATGTTGACGTTTTTTACAAACCGATATGATACACTAATTTCTGTATAAATTCTCAATAAATTTTTTAGTTATATTAGCAAAGACTTATCAACAAATTAGTGATGATTTTATAAAAAAAAAAAAAAATTAGTAAGGTATAATAGACATATAAAGAAATAATCAATTAGTATAAATCGTTATCAATTAGTATTAAGTATAATAGTATCAATTAGTATGGAATTTCATTTTTCAATTTCCCAAGAGAAGTCCTTACTTTGGTAAAGCCAAGACTTGCTGTTTGAAGGAGTCTATGTGATATATAGGTCTTGTCGAATATCATAGCTACACTAAATATAAATCAATCCTATTAAATTATTGCAAAACAAAGATATTATTTTAGCAAAAGAAATAAATGAAATGAAAGGTAAACTTAGATTGATTAGAATTTAGAAAGAGAAAAAAAAGGAAAGAAGCATTGCAATTACCAAAAGACTGACTTTGGTTATAAGTTAAAACCATTGGGAGATATGATGCTTAACTTATTGAGGTAAATGTCATTGGTTGTTGAAAACTAGTTTGGGGTAATTTGATACACGTCATTCGGACACGTGTCCGGTTCTTGTGGAAGCTTATGGTCTTGTGAGTAATAAGGAAAAACCATTTATGTGATATTTGAAGTACTAAACATTTTTTTTTTGTATTTATGTTTAGTACTCTATTATATTAGTATATTATGGAAATAAACTATTACCTAAATTATAATTTTTTTGTATGAAATTGATTTTTGAATTTTGTACATATAGCAATAAAATATTAAAAAAAGGTGTTATAAATTTTTACCTAATTTCATTTGGTTAAAAAAAAATTGAATTATCAAAATGATTTTTAAACTCTATATGTGTGTGTGTTGTTATCTAAGATTACTTTCGATTATAACAAATACCAAAAGCCATTAGAAAATATGGTATGATTCTTATGAAACATATATTTTCTTCCAATTGTTTTAAACGAAAAACTCAACATTATTTGTTGATATTTTTCTACGAGTATACATACTTTTATAGAACAAAATTGACGACAAATATAAATATTTTTATAACCGAAATATATTACAAATACGAATTTTGTTAAAGACAATTTCTTCGGTATCAAACTCTCATATGGCAGAAAAACAAAAACAAACTAGTAAAATGTATTTTATTCAAACCAACAATTAATCTATCTTAAACAAAGAGAGCAATGAACACAAATGCAAAAACAACGATGTGACCAACAAATGAAGATGCAGCTGCATTGTTTCCAGCTGGAGTTGAAGGTGTAGTGGAAGTGCCAGTGGTAGTTGCAGGTGGAGTTTGTGCTTCTCCTCCTCTACCTGAGGCAGCACCAGGGCTCGAGCCAGGTGTTGCGGCAGCAGCACAGAAGAC
>KE150526.1:1281301-1328115 GCA_000411095.1 Aethionema arabicum
CTTTTGACCAAAGCGACAATGGTCAGCAAATGTGCAGATAAAGTATTGTGGTCCAGTTTTGTTTAACATGATTTTGACAGGAGGTGTAGTCATTAAACTAATGGGATTTTCTGAGTTGCAGTTTTCGTATGCATCTTGTGTTACAATTGCTACATCATGTCTCTTTGGTGCGAATTCAAATTCTGTAGTAAAAACAATAACACAAAAAAGATGTTAATATCAAGTTATTACATCAATGAATGTTGAATTGTGGTAGATAAATTATATTAATATTTTATTTAATTAGTATTAATGACAAAATTGGTTAAGTAGGAAAAATAAAAACTTAACTAAAACACTTGCTTGAGAATTGAAAAAAAAAAAAAACTAAAACATTTGCCGCCTAGCCAATTAATTGTTGAAATTTTGTTGGTTTAATTTTATTTAAACCTATTAAAAACTGTAGAATAAATATATCAAAACGACCAATTGAACGTAATTGATGTTTAGTAAAATAAAATTAGGTCCAGTGAAAATACAAAAAATAAAAAATAAAACTAGGATATTTGATTAAAATTGGTGTATGTATTCCTGATTGATTTATCATTGAGTAACAACAACAACTAAAATTTAAGTTTCTATAGTTATCGCTGACTTTATTTGAATTTTAAAAAATCAATTCTTAGATCATTTAAAATATTGAAATTTTTAGTCTTTTAAATTGTAAATTGATTATAGCCTAAAACATAAATGAAAAAGCAGGAAAACATCTAAACTAACATTGACTTTATTTCTGTTATTTGTTGTTGGTTTCTCAACACCACAACATAGCTTTAAGAAATTAATAAAACAACAAAAATATAAATTCTATAAAAACTCACCAAGTTCATCGCCTACTCGAAAAGTTTTTCCAGCAGCCCAAGTTGTATAGAACTCAAGATCGGAAGGTCTGGACCATTCTGCATCATCACCAACATCATAGTCCTCTGCGTGAACAACTACTGCAAATAACAGAAAAAGAAACGCCGCCGTTTTGAAAACTCTAGCCATTTTAATTTGCCTTGTGTTGATACGGTTCTCAGGTCACCCTTTTTTTGCTTGATAAAAGTTCTTCGATAAATATTACAACCTTTTTTTTAGGTTCTGGTTTTAGAAGTTAATTTAGAGCGTAAATGAATAATAGGAGAGTTGAAGTTATTAATAGGACAAAGAATTATAATTGTAAAACTAAAAATAGTGCATTTCTAAATTTTGATCGATCTAAGAATTTGGTGTTTGAAATCGACATTGCACTCTAATAATAACCAATGTAAAATTAAGCAATAGAGATCATGGCATTGAAGATAGGGATTAGGATTTTACACGCGCTCATTTTTTTTTAGAATTTTTTTTATTTTTTCTATATATTAATTATATAATTGTGGTGTCATTACATAATTTGTAGCATCTCGGTTTTTCTCGAAAACAATTAAAGGCAAAATTGTGTAAATTAAGTGGGTTTTAAATGTGTCAGTAATTAAATTATATTCGCAAAGACATAAAATAATTAATTCTACTAATGCATTTTAGGGTGTTATGATTAATTACGCAGGAATATACGATGCTAGATTAAATAAAGGGAACAGACGACTAATCCACCTAGGCCTAGGTATTTGGTTAATTCGGTTCAGTTTTTTTCGATTTCGGTTTTGAAAAAACACAAATCATTCTGTTTATAAAAAAATCCGGTTCAGTTTCTGTTCGGTTTAGAGAATTTTCGGTTCGGTTATTAAGTGAAGATATTAAACCAATGATCTGGTTTAATTGTTGTATCAATTTAATTATTAATCAGTTAAACCGATCATATACTAATAAACCAAAGAACATTAGAATTATAGAGATTGGAGGTTTGGTTTAATTGAGCCAAAGGGATTATTTGTAAATTAAGCTAACCCAATTGAATTGTGCATTGACCAACCGGTTAATGGTAAACCAAACCAACATGAAACTAAACCAAGGAGAGTAACAATCTTGTAATTACGGGGAGATTGGTAATTATTTTTTACTCCAAACAAGAATCAGTATCTGAAACTGAAACTGAAACTTGTTTACTTGGACATGTCCTTACATTATGTCCCTTGGTCTTGCAGAACCCGCACGTGTACCTTCTCTTGACCATACCATCTTCCCCACAAGCATCACCCTCGCCGCTGAGTTTCACTCTTGCCAGATTTTTTGGGCATGTTCTACTGTTGTGACCGCTCTCACGGCACAGTCCACACCGGTGATACCTCTGGGAAATGCCTTTGGTGACTATCAATTTTGACTTAGGACAGGTTCGTCGGTTATGGCCTTTCTCACCACAAACCCGGCATTTAAACCTTCTATCTATTGAATTGCTTAATACTGGACAGTAATGGCGTCTATGACCTTCCTCTCCACAGTTCTTGCAATAAAATTTAATTCCTGAACCAATGAGACCAAAATTGATTTAAACAAATTTCATGAAACAATGATGTCATTAACAATTAAAAACGGAATATGGTATCTGAAACCCTGAATTATTTTTAGTTCCGTGAAAAAAACACCTGAACTATCAAAACTGTTTTTTACACTCTAAACTTTGATAACCGAGTTTTTTAAACTTTATCCGATTTTCTCAAATTAAAATTAAACTATAATCTCGTGATTTAACCCAAAAATAGAATCCATACTTGGATTAATTATACTATACTTTCATGTTTAAATTTGAGATTTTGGTTTAAAAAACCTGGTGATTAAAACTTAGGATTTAAAAAACCTGATTATCAAAATTCAGAATTTACAAAACTATTTGGATAGTTGAGTGTTTTTTTTACCAAACAGAATTTTCTTTTTTAACTCACCAAACAGAAATTTAGGATCTAAAATATCATAATCCAAAAAAGGAAAACCTTCGCTTTCTCTAACTAAAAACAAGATATCTCAATTTGGTGAAAGTTCAATGCCAACTATATAAACTGTCTACGTATTATCCAGCAGTGAATTCTTGCTACTTCTAGTGATAATCTCACCTAATTTTTCTCTCATTACTAAAGAATGTAAGCAGATAAAATTCAAGAGACAAAAGAATGATTCGTTGCCTTAAAACTTTGAAATTTCCTCAAATTTGAATCAAGAAAGTGAGATTTACCTTTCATGGATAAGCTCCTCTGCTCACGGTTTTCAGGTTTGCTGAAGAAAGCTTTCATAAACTCGGAGGCATGCGTTCTAGCAGCTGTTGTTCCTTTAGCTTTCTACAGCATTTAAAACTTAGAGATTGCTCTCTTTTGATTTCCAATGTTAAAGAAATGGAGTGATGACAGACCTTGATAGAAGCTACCCTTTGAGCATGAAGCACTGGGTCGCGATGTATAATTTTCATTCGGTTACTAAATAGTCCAGTCTTAGCATTGAGACTCTGTAACCATTGCAATCCACACATTGTAAATGCCTATGGAGAGAGTTATAACTTTCGACTGAAGTATATATGCAACTAACTAACTTTCAGAGTTCGGCTTATCTTCTGTCCAACTTCAGGAGGTGGTGACTGGTAAATCCGCTTTGATTTTCTCCTTGTACTGAACTTTATCTCTAGATTATCCACTTCATCATCCTCCTTCACCTTAAATGGAGAACTGCAGCACAAAATCGAAGTTAATAGTCAGAATAAATCAGATATTGAAACCTCAGTTCTTCAACACTCAACCTTGATCTAGCATTCTCCCAAGGACGTTCATCAATTGATTCTTCCCATATGACACAATCCCCTAAACACCTGAGACAAGTCACTAAACCCTATACAACTTATGCAAGTTATATAACAACGAAGAGGTTTTGTTCCTTAAAAAAGTTGAAGTCACCTATTCAGAACTAAGTACCTTTCCTTTGCATTCAGGACAATCCAACATTGACCTTTCTATTCCACATTTTGAGCATGAAGAGTAACCTCTTCCTCTACAATTAGGGCATGGAAGCTCTCGAATGTACTGGCCATTTGGACCAAACCATGACCTTGGTTCACGGGAACCACCAGCGATAATCCTGAAAAAAAAACCATCATCAAAACTAATTAGATGATGCTTGGAGCTAAAGAGTACCATAGATTCCTCAATTGTGATCAAGTTCAGAGTAGACGAATTTAGCTTAGGTGTGTGTTCATAGAGCACTGAATCCGAATTCATGGTGGTATAACGAAACAAACAATTTCAAATAAAGAAGGGAAAGGAGTTTCGAAATTTCCTACTTAGGCTTAAAATCCACACCAACAAGTTCTTCTGAAGGATCATAGCCCATCTGTCGCTAGCAAATGGTGGAATTACATCATTGTAATGTCCAGAAACTGTTAAGCATGTAGAAAGAGATGGAGATAGAGAGAAGGTGAAATACGTGGCTTTGCCTGGATGATGAAATTGAATTATCATTCTGTGAAGAAGAAATTGCGCGAGGAGAGAAAACAGATTTTGTTTTGGGATAGAGAAGAAAGAGAAAGCTAGAGCTGCTCATCTTCCATTGTGGCAATAAAACATGGAATCCAGATTGAATCGAGCACATTTCGAGAAACACAAACCCTAAATTACACAAAAGCGTCCATTACACTGTATACTGCTCTTATGGGGAATGATTTATTTCTCCACCACAACTATCGTATAGTATGAAATGTCGTCTAATTTATTAATTTTAGCAATTTTTTAAAATCCAAATGACCCAAAACTAAAAAAAACAGAACAGAATCAGTTTTAAAACGCAACAGTATCATCAATCTTTGAACTAAAAGAACTTGAACTGAATTATCCAATTAACCCAACCATCCTCCTCTAGAAAAGATGATCACAACGTTATTTGATCGATGTCGCTTAAAGAGACAAAATCTTGTGTTGCGTATTAAATCTGATAGAAATCATCTAGAGAATGCAATTCATGATCTAAGACGTCGCTTAAGCCCAAAGTTAAAGAAACAAAAGACATTGTCTTGGTTAACTAACAGCAAACACCATCATTTCCTGTTAAGCTGAACGATAATCTCTCCGGCTTTTCAGATCCAAAATTGAATTTGATCCCTAACCTCGCATCGTCTCCATGGCTCAGCTCTTCGCTCACGGAGGGGAAGGCGAAGACGAGAGGCGATGAACTTCCACTTTTACTGTTAAAACTGAAGTTAGGAATCTCATCATCTTTTACTTTCTGGTGATTTGTAATGGCAACACCACCGCTAAGTATTGTACTTGTGGTTGGCATGATGGAAGGAGTGGTGGGCTCTGACGATGCACCACCAGCTGAAGAAACTGGGAATGTGAAGGTAGTAATGCTTGAATCCGTAGGGAGTGCCCATCTTTGGATTGGTTTGGCTACTGAGATCGATGGAAGTGTCCGTTTATTACTTCCTGGTGAGGATGGCTTTGGGAGATTGGTGGCTTCACCTCCAAAAGAGAAGGAAACAGCTTTAGCCGTGTTGTGAGAACATGAGACCACCTGAAAATTCAATGTCCATAAGATCTAAATCAAACTTTCAACAATGATATATCTCCCAAACATGGTTAGTTAAGCACATCCACATTTCAGACTCTGCTGTTCCTAAAGAGAATGGGAAATGGGAATATGATAAAACTCTCAACTATCAAAATGGTTTTTTAAACCCTGTATTTTGATAATTGGGGTTTTTTAAACCTTAATAACTGGATTTTTTAAACCGAAATCTCACATTTAAACTTGAAATTATAGTCCCATTGATCCAAATTTGGATTATAGTTTTTAGTTAATTATGGTTTAGTTTTGTATTCAAAGTTTTATTTGGATTTTAAAAAAACCGATAGGGTTTAATAAACCTACTTATCATAATTCAGGATTTAAAAGACCATTTTTATAGTTCAGGGTTTAACCAATCAGAGATCTAAAATACCATAATCCCTAAATAGAAAAAGATGCAAAACCTCGTGAAGCTTATTTAATTTCTCTAAGTTGGTTACTACTAAGGCAGTTGTTTACTTCCTAAGTTTGGGGGTGTTGAGCTTGCGCCTACTTAAAAGAAAAAGAATAGATGTGCTTAACATACCTTTTCATGGGTGTTTTCGGCAAGAGGATCCTTAGGCTTTTGTAACTCATATTGAGGAGTGGTACCACTGTTACTTGATTCATTCGATCCAAAAAATATTCCATTAGATGCTGAAGAGATCTTGTTCACTGCATCTACAAGGACACCAGTGGTAACTGGAGAAGGTTTAGGTGCAGAGGATGGTTGATTGTGAGAAGAAAATTTCTGCGTATCTTCATTTAGCTTAGCTGAACCATCTTTTTTCTCATTGTGGATGCTCAAGCTGCTTTGTTGTCTAACAACATTTGAGGACTGAGGATTTCTCCAGGAAATGGCAAGCTTTAGTTCAGCAGACTTATCTTTTGGGGTGGGTTGGGTCCTTTCAAGTTGTTCCAATATCATCTTTGCAACTTGAGACGAATGTTTAGGCACAGTCGGGGTCCCAACTTCTAGCCCTTTAGGCTTACCATCCGTTTTATGGGGCGTAGATAGGCTACTTGGTTGCCATGCTTCAGAGCTCTTTGTTGTAGAAGAATTCTCCAAATGAGATGTACGACCGAAAGATCTTGAATAAGGAGACATCATAGTACTCTTGCGAGATCGTCTATTGGGTCCAAAAAGTCCATCATCCCTTCCCTTGCTGAGTTTGAACTGTGCAGATTCAAAAGTGATTCATCATGTTTAAAAACATGAAAGAAAATTCAATAGCTATACGAGGCCCAGGAAAGAATTGACAAGCAACATAATCATAGTTGTAATTATGCAAGTTTTGCAAAAGCTTAACAAAATCTAGGTGTATATAAATTGAGGGATATGGGCCACTCGGAGATTACCTCGCCATGTCTTGTCTGCACACTTTGTGAAGGAGACTGCAAGATGTCCACGTGCTTGCTACTATCGTCTTGCAATTGCATCAACTAAGCAAACAACATGACCAATTCATTTTTTTTCCAAAATTTTCTTAGCAAAGGGTACTAGAAGCAACTCCACGCACCTTCGACTTAGAGTTTGGAAGGATGGTCCTAGAATATGGGGTCCTTGGAAGGTTTAGAAGCCCAACCCTTTCTCGTTGGCTTTGAGGAGTTGTGAAACCACATTGCTCACTTAACTTGACACCAGGCCAACATGCAGAGGGCTTGCTAGAAAGTGATGCAGCTGATGATTTTGCTACAAGCGTATCCCTGTCTAAACAGTCCCTTTCTTTTTTTGCTAGATGACCTTGGGAACCATTTGATGCCTGTCCTCCCATATATGCTTTAGCAAGTTCTACCGGTGAAACGCCAGCTTGATCTTGTATCTACATGTCTCCGCCCAAAATTCATGGAAGAAGTACGTAAATAAATTTTTAAGTGAAATCAGGACTAGCGAAGGAAGAAATACCAAATATTTGATAAATCACATAGCTCTTCCTCTTGACCTATTTCGTCAAATGATTTTACTAAAGGTCCAACCTCAGACAAATCTCGGAGACAGGATTCATAGGATACATCACACTTTTACACACAAATTACTCATGAAGTCTGTGAAGCTAAACTTTCAACTAAGGTAAATTGCTCCATTATAATGTCCAAACCAAAAAAAAAGCCGAGATAGTAAGCAACTCACTTTTGATTTGGCAAGTGTGGCTGGTGTGGCCCAAAGTTCACTATACGTATCATTGCCACAACTGGGCCCTTCTCCTGTATCACGGAAATTCATATATCTCTTGGTTCCTTCCATTGAAGGCATCTCCAATGTTTTCTCATCCATCTTGACACCAGGTAGATCAATAGCCCTTGAATTTATTATCTCTATGAGACGATCCGTCTCAGCCCTAAATATTGATTGAAAGATGTTAATGTAAAAATCATCTACGTCGAACAATTAAAACAGAATAATAAAGAAAGCAACCAGTCTATAAAACTAATGACCGAAACATGATTGAAAGCTGTAACAAAAAAACAAGCGAAAGAAAGCAATGTTTCCACCAAACATCAATTGCAATCCAACCAATGTGCATGCGTGTTAGTAAAGAGCATACTGTGAAAATATCTTCCCCTCCATTAGCCTTTCAAGCTCCAAGATCCCAGTGACACCATTCAAAGCTCTTGGCTGTGACCTGATAATGAAATTGCTTTCATCCGCCTTTCCTCTACTATTGGAACCTCCCTCTTCAATCGGTGCTGACTCCAGCTTCTGCAAAATTTATCGTGTCATATAGAACGATAATGATGTATTACATCCATTAGAACTCACAAAGTCAAAAGTTAAATGAAGGTGATACAGAAAGTAAGGGAAAAGAAATTGTTATTCATGTGGAATTAAGAGAAATATCCATTTCAAGAGCTCAGAAAAGTGAGTTACGTCATTCTTATGTTATTCAAAGATCTGTTTTCTATTATCACAATCTCCCAGAATGATACACAGAACTGTTTCCCTGCCAACACATTATCTCTACCATATACCAGTTGTTACATAAAACACCCCGGTCAGGCACTACCAGATTCTTCTCATAGGGTACATAAGGAATAATCTCAAATATCCATGTACATCCATCAGGAAAAATAATGAAAGCAAATTATGACAGAGGGCAAACAAAGACAGGTTATTGATACTAGAAAATCATTTGAATAGAACTTCAGCATGATAAAAATTGCTTATAGATGCTAGCTTTTATCTGCACTGTGTGGTCCATAAAAGAGTGCATGACAAAGACAAACATATGCATTAACAAAAACAAGATAAACTAGTAAGGGTATAGCAATAACTTCGAATCGAGATTAAGAAATTACCAAGGAAGAGTTGAAAGCTGCTTACATTTAAACTAGGTGGTATACTGGAATCGTTTTCCTCTGGGTTATTCTGCAACTCATCTACTACAAAAGTGGTTAAAACGTTAACCATGAAATCTTGCATGCAATCCAATTATGAATATTCGACAACTAGAAGCAGCGATCACTCACATAGCTATTTTCCTATAGGTCCTACAACCATTCCTCAGTTAACACGAGAAGTTATTCAGTAGCATACAAAACTAGTCTGTTAGAACCTAACAGAGGCTAAGGTATTGCCGGGTGAAAGAACATAATCATTACTTGACCATTAAAATCATGAACAAACTACAAAACTGAAAGGGATTCAGCTCAGTATAGAAGTCACTACATATATCAAAAGCAAAAGGGAGCCCATCCTAGTGACTATAGCTCTTAATTTCTAACAACTTCAACAAAACCCTAGAGCCCGTAGACCAAGGATAATAGATAGCGGAAATAGATCAACTAGTATACTCAGCCCCGAAAACTGTAGAAATTTCAAGGAAGAGAAGCCTTATACGAGGGCAATAATAGACGAAAAAAAACCTTGTAGTTGATCGTGAGCGTCCGGAGCGGTAAGAGCGGAAGCGGATGCTGGCTTCGAAAAGAAATAAGGAAGTATCCTCGTAGCACCACCGGCAATAATCCGATAAGCAGGATGGACAACTCTAGAGATCCACCTGCTCCGTTGTACGAGATTCTCTGTCGGTCGAGAGTACGGCGTCGCGGGATGCTTTCTTGCCGATTGCCGCTTCACTTTACCACCTGCACCTCTTCTGGCCTCAGAGAACGTCGCTTCTTCCTCACTAGCCATGTCTCTGTCTCTCCTCGATTCAGGTGTCTCCTTCTCGATTTTTTACCAGTCTCTAAAGAAAAACTTTAATTTTTGTTGATTCCTTTGTTCTGTTTTTATAGCGACGAGAAAGAATTTGTAAAGGGCCTTCGTGCATTTTAACTCGAAGAGTTGTGTTACATCGGCGTGGGTATGAAGCGGATATCACTTAAAAAAATTAGTATTTGTTATCAGCCCTGTTATTTTTCGGATATTTGAATTTATGATCCATTCTTTTTCATAAATTTATGGATATCCATAGTTATGGTCGGATATTTGAATTTATGATCCGTTCTTTTTCATAAATTTATGGATATCCAGAGTTATGGATATCTGCCAAAATTTTGAATATATGACGGATATGCAATCCGTTAAAAAAAAATCAAACAAAACTATTTAATTTTTGACCCTACTTTTTAAAGTAATTACTAGACTAGCTTAAGATTTTCGGTGTTTATGCAAGTGATCCGTCGTGACAAAAAAAACCAAGATAGTCCCGTTTATTTACAAAAATGTCATTGAATGAAAAGTGATATTCTACCAAATGTGTAGTTGAGACGAAATTGTCCTTTGTATCCATTGAAGACATCGTTCTTGGACGAAGGAAAAACCTCATTAACGAAATCAGCTCGTTGGAAAGAAGTTCGCCATACCTAGAACTACTGGTTTGAAGTTTGGATTTTAGTAAGTTTCCAACGAAAACGGCATATAGATACTTGTTTTAAGTTCATGGGTTTATGGTTTTTTTTTGGTTAAAATATAGGTGCCTTCCTAGTTAAACTAAATCAATGTTTACCGATTAGAATCACATGACAAACTAATAACTAGAAACAAATTATGTGTTCTTCTACCGTCAACAGAAACCGGCATCTAGGTGTCACATAGGCGGATGTGGGATTAATCAGGGCCGAAGTGAAGCCTAGAGGCGATTTTTAGAACATTGGAAAATCTAGAACCCAAGTACTCCAATCTTGTTCAAAAGCTGACCAAAGTAACAAGCTTTCGAGATACAATTCAGTTTTCACCTTAACCCAAAACAAAAAAAAAACATTGGAAGACCATACAGGGGAAATGATGTAACTTGTAAGTAAGCTGCTAATTCCCATGTTTGAAGAGAATTGATGATATGCTTGCTCTCCATCCGAACAAACCAGCTGGTATTGGCCTTTTCTGGTAAAGTGATACTAGACTGGTTGATACAAGTGGTAGCTTCACCATCTCCTGACTAATATTTGACTCAAATGACCTGCAATATTGTCTTATATACTTAATAACAATCGAAGTCTTTAACAACATATAATCATTATTAGAGACTCATCTTCCATTGAATAGGTCAAAAATTCACTTACACTGGAGGAGGTATGAATCCTTGATGAGCATTGGTGCTGAATCCCTGCCTTTGCTTGTGCTTAGGATTTGAAGAACATATCACATAGACACGTCCACGGCGTTTCACCGTCTTACAAAACTCACACATCTTCTTCACAGATGATCTCACCTTCATTTTCAATCACTCTGCAATTCATATGGAACTAGAGATTCACTACCAAATCGTGCAAAATGTAAGAGATTCTAATTCTGACACGGTTTATAAACCCTAAAAGCATTGAGTTAATTGAATTCATAGCATCGGGATCTTAAAGACAGATAAGAGAAAAATCTAGATAGATCAGTGATTAGATAAGACAGTGAAATTCAAATCAGGCAAAGAACAAGAAGATGAAGGAGACCTGCAAATTCGAAGGCGACTAGAATACCGATTCGAAGAAGCGACGATGGTCACAGGTAAGGCAAACACGGGGATAAACAAGGTTTGCCAAGAATACGGGTCACAGCATCTACTTAGCTTATGGGCCTAAAATTTATTTTGGGCTTATAATTTTAGTTTGGCCCAAGACTATTTCGATCTCATCTACCGACGGAGTTAAATGCCCTAAGGTGATTCAAGATCACCGGGAAAATTTCCCGGTGGAAATGGACAACGACATCGAAATCTCTCTCGACAGGCTTCCCATCAAACGATTGGAGGCGATCGAGGAAAATGGTGCCGAGCGCTTTCCTTCGTAAGTTCTCTCTTCTTTCACCTTTTATGTTTGTGAAAGGAGACTCAATCTTCACATGAGTCCTTTTTTTTACGTATAGTGACGTTAGTTACGATGATAAGAGAGTATCATTAATCCGGAGAATAGACTTCGCGTGGGCGTTGGAAGAGGAAGATGAGCCTAAAACGAAGAAGCAGAAGAAGAGCTCCAAGGAGAGCTCGGAGCAATTACAATGGAAGGGTATGGTGGAGAATTTGCAGTTAGCTCATCAGGAGCTCGCTGTTATCATAGACCTTATCACTACTGTGAGTCACTTTATGCTGAATTACCTCAAGTTTTGTGGAATCCAATAGATTTTTAAAGTTTTGGTTTGGATACTCTTCTGAAAGAGTATGATAAATAATGATATGTTGGCCTTACTCAGTCGAGACTCTTATGCAAATGATCTGAGATGGATGCAGTCATTCTTTGTTTAACTTCTAGCACGTTAGAGTCTGTTTATTGGCTTGATGGAAGGAACTGAAGTTTGATTTCCTTAAGTTGTCAAAGAATTGAACAACTGTCTCTTACTGTGTAAAAAAGATGCAAAAATAGATGGTATGGATGCATAACAAGTGGCAGAAGAGCTTTTTGGTAAAATTCACGGAAGATTATAATGACTTTGTAGGTTGAAGCAAATGATTCAGTAACAGTAGCTGGGATGACCAGACCTAAGCCATTGCCGAATGAGCTTCTCTCCGATCTTGCTGTATCTACTGCTACGAAGTTACAAAGCTACGGGGTAACCATTTGCTTTTATTACGTGTGCAAATTAAGTTTGCTTAAAGATGGAAGGATTCTGTTTTAATGAGACCCTTTGTTGTAAGCTTTTGATTGTAAAATTATCTTTGGAAAGTGATCTTGTGAGCTTATGTCACCTCTGGATATCTGTTGCCTGTGCAGCATTTAGGAAAATACTTTAAGCAATCATCAAAAGCTTTAGAGCAGAAAATCAATCGGGAAGCAAGGTTCTATGGTGCTCTTATCAGGTGCGCCTATTTTCTAATAACACGCTATATAGTGTCACTTTCATTTTTGGGAGAAGAAGGGCAATTTCTATATTCTTATGAGCCATTTTGCAACTTTGAGATTTTGCTCCATGCAATGTCAATGCTAGTTCTAGTTAAGCTTATATTTGATGTGCTGTGCTCAAATAAATGGTGCCCCTTGTTTAAGATCTAGGACTTTTGTTATATGTTATGACTCTGATAAACGTGGAAGCATTTGATAAACACGCTTGTTTGGTATGAGTAAAAAATATTGACCTGGACTTCTACACTGTCTCTTTTACTAAATCTTGCATCGTACTTCAGGAACATACAGTTGGCCATTTTGATCGACTATGCCTACACGAAATAGAGAAATTCTGTTGACATTGTTTTTAGTTTGCGGAAAATGATAAGATGAGTTCAGATTCCAAAAGAAAGTGTGTTTGGAATTTGCTTATAGTTCTTTATGATATGCTGACAAGCTTATAGATTGCAGCGGAACTGGAAAGTCAAGCGACAGCGTCTTCTGGCTTCAAATTCTAGCAATGAGGGGTTCACGATTGATCTCTCTGACAGTTCATCATACGACCTGACTTCTTTTCGGCCATCTAGACTGTCCACTATATGTGTAGATCATGATTCAGCTGGTATGCTGGCCATTAATCTACCTCGAGAGTCGTGGCACTCTCTTCGGTTTGGATTTGTTGGCTTAAATTCAACTGACAACCCGAACGGGTCTGTCAGGCAAAGAGATTCTATTTCCTTACAGGATATCTCTGAAACATCAGAGAAGCAATCTGTAAGTGATGAAAATTCAGTGAGTGAAAAGCATTCGCTACTGAGAGAGGTGCATAAATCAATATTTGCTGAGCAGGTGATTTTTTCTTCATATACCCAGTATTACATTTGGTATTTCATTTCATGCCATTTTCTCAGTTTCTTTTTCACAATATTTTTTCCAGTTGTTTGACATGCTAAATCGCGAGGCTTTCAATGAAGCTGTTGGGTTCACCATTAGTGGAATACGTGAAAATTTTCTAGAAATGAGCATCGGTCAAGGAGCTTCTTTTTTTGTATCTCTCTATCCGTCAGGCAAAAATGACACTGTCAAGAAGTCAGAATCTGCAAGTTTGACCATTGAATTATCTGACAGAACAGAGCCAGTAGAAGAAGGAAACTATCGTTTAAAGAAGTTAGGTTTCCCTAGTCGTGCTAGCTGTGAAATCTACTTGCAACAAATATTTCATGAGCATGTGTTTGGAAAAGCTAAAGATCAACCCAAGTCAAAAAGTATCCGACCATCCAATCGAACTACAAAGGAAAACTCTGGACTTCTTGATCATTTCTGCTTGTCTTTGGCTCACAGAATCTTCTCAAATAAAGTTCTTCTGCAGCTGGAAAGCGTGGTAAATCATATACCTTCAAGTGGATAATCATTTTCTATCCTAATGTTCGATCATGTTTTGATAGATAATGGTTGTTGCTTCCTCTTTGGCAGGTTTGCAGAGTCCCATATCTTCATTTAATATCTCATCCTACCTGGAATTCTCGGACCTCATCGTGGACTGTCTTCATGACTGTTCCTCCATCAATCATCCCCCAAGGAAGTCGCGAAACCCAATTCATGGATGGTAGCAGGAATCTTAAGACAGAGTTTCGGACAAAAATTGTCGTGAAAGATGACTGTATTACTGTTGAAGCAGAATGCACACCTAATGTGGTTGGCTTACTCAAGAGTAGTTCCTGCAATTTGTTTTCAATGAACAAATATGAGTGCGACTTAGCTGATCTTCCTGTCATAATTCTCCAACAGGTATCTATAATCTATTCAGCATATAGTATTGACCACTTTAGACACATCCCTGAAACACATTTCATTTTCTGAGAGATTTAAATATTTTTTGATTAGGTGGCTAGCCAGATCGTGTGTTGGCTACTTGAGGAAGCTAGGACCGTAGGGACGAAAGCCAGCCGGGACTTCTTGTCCCTATCGGTGGAGATTTCGGAAGGGGAGAGGGTGAGTTTAGTGGCCCAAGTGAACCCTGAAGACACAAAAGGTTGCATCTCATGGTGGCTGGCTATGGAGAATGGCTCCACTGAGGATAGGAATTTAAGTGGTGATGTGGTCAACGGAGTCTCAGAGAGTCGTAATTTTTTGGGTCATTTATCTCTTCATGTTCTTTATTCGGCTCTCATGGATTTGATTAGCTTATGTGGTAGTCGTCGTATTGCTTAAAGCACAAGGGAACAGTTAAGGACTACTTATTATTCTGATGAGTATAGATTTTACCAATTCGTAGTATAAAAAATTAAATACAGTGATTGTTTATAATTTTAATTTATATATTAGCAATTGAGGATAAATTTTCTTTTATAACGGGATAAAACTAATGATTTTTCAATATTAAAAATTAATTTATTAATTTAGACATAAATAATTTGATTATTTAAATTTAAATTTTGTACTTTGGTATTTTAAATCCTAGATCAATAAAAAATTTAAACGATATCAGGTATATTGAAATAAATTAGTGATATTATATATATATATATATATATTTGTAATAAATATAACCGATGAAATATTATAAAAAAACAAATAAACAAATCTAGCAAATCACACGTTAGTGTTTTAGATACAACTATTCGAGAACAATATTTGTTAGAATTTCACATCAGATCGAGAATAAAGTAATATGAGTACATATGTATATAACATAACTTATTTTACTTATTTTCAAGATAAAAAAATATGTTTGAGAATCATAATTGATTTACACGACTCGATGTGTTTGCAAGTTAGAACTTTCACAAAATTGTCGTTGCATCTACATATCTTTTCGTAGAGTTCTAGGTTCCTATGGAATTTCACCATTTTTATTCACTAGAGGCAGGTAAAGAGGAAACATGTGAAGTTTTATGAAAGATATGAGCTCATAACTTTCACACAAAACAACGATTAGTCTTAGCAAATTGCAAACAGACTTCCACATACTAAGCAGCGTTTGACAAATACAGAGACAATGAACACAAATTCAGTGTTTTATCGAGTTCACCATATGTTTTCCTCATACAGTATTTCATCATGAGATTGAGAAGTCAGTGGGCTGTGCAATGTTGATATCCTCAAACTCATTATCATCTAGCATAATATATCATGAGATCCAAGCTTCATAAATCCAGCGTTCAATACAATTGTGCAAAGAACAAAAGGCTAAATCATAGGAATTGATGAAGATTAAGAACAAGCTTATCCCGGCCACAATATTTTTAAAACTGCAATGTTTCAACAAGCTTGATGATGCGATGAAATTCAAAGAATTCATGGAGGAAGAAACAAATAAGAAACATAAAATGCGATAATTAGTGTAACCATGATGCATGATCCATTACAGAAAAAGTCCATGCACCATCAAGAAGTTGAACTAAGATAAGGAGTAAAGGGAGTTGAAAAGTAACCTGTCCTTAAAACCAGAGCCACGACTGCATCATTTTCAACCTGAAAACGTTTAAAAGAATATGGTGTAACAAGTTTACAGCTAAAGATGGAGGTGGTCGTATGATCAAACATCTCTTAGAACTTAAGCATGATTACATTCTGTTCTTTCAGTTACCAAGATAGTTCTTCCTAATCTAGAATAGCGATCATTTTGCAGAAGTAGATAACCATATGTTTTGTACCTTTTGCTCCGCTAAAGACTTTGAATCTTGTAATACTTCTTCGGTGGCTACTAAGACCAGACGCTGATTGCTAACTTGTTGTTCAACGAGAGAAAGCAATTTCTGCTTAACATCTGAAACAGTCTCCGTTGGATCGCATTGGATGAAGTAAGTTGCTTTCATGCGTTTCACGCGAATATACATAGCCTGAAAACAAGATTACACCGATTAATCAACCCTAAAACCAACAGGGTCATATTCAAATGATTAAAGCAAAATCCAGGGTAATAGTTACATCGAAGAGAAGGTTGGAACCAGAAAGAACAAGCCAGTGTCAAAATTGAGAGCATAAGAAGACTTTCCAAGTGAAAAAATCTATAAATTGAATTAGCAGAGAATGATCCAAGAAGTAGAAGCAGATATGCATACCATGACAGAACAAGGATGAACAATTCTTCTCCTCCACTGCGCAGAGTCTGCCGATCAAAATCTATCCCCGAGCTGCAGAAAAACCGTAAGGGTTCAATGTTATTAGATCGGTTGCTCCCATTCACCCCCAAATCGATTATTTTTTTGGATATTTAAAAAAAAAAAATTCTTCGATAGATATCAATTCAGATAAGACAATCAGATGAAAATTTATAAATAACTAACAGAAACTGACCACGAAAATGGAAAATCTGCGAAGTTAGGCCCTTCGTCGACGCATCATCGATGTTAAAGCAGCTCAGTACTCTGCAAGGTAAAGAAGAAGCCAGTTTCTCCATTTTAATGGCTTGTTTGGCTTCGAGTATAAGACTATCCTCGATTAGTCGTCCATCAAAACCCGCTTAGATTAGAGCGAAAGTTTCATTTTGGTTTTATGTAATTTCGATCTGTCACAATTTCAGAGCAGGTTGATTTCTAGTCATAAGTTAATAATATGAGTCGCCGACGAAAAAGAAAAAAAGTGTTGCTTTCCCGAACTAGTCTGCTCCGGTTAAAGTGTACAAAGTTCATGGAGTAGTTGATATAAATATCACTCGGGTGTTCTTCCTCAATCCTCATCATCACTCTCACCTCCAAACATGGAAGCCATTTTCATAGCTAGATTTGCAGCTATTTCCCTCCTCTGGAAATCTGGCATCAACCTCAAGTTGTCACGGATATTTCCTATTTCTGACATCAACTGCTCCACGTCTCCAAATTCGTAACCTTTGTCGTTTTCTTCTGTGTCAAAAGGTTTTTCATCAGTCTCACTCTGTGCCTCCATCTTTGATCCTGAAGGCTGCAACTCTTCCTCCAAAGCTTTCTCCTTTTTCCCCATATTACACTCTACTTGAAGGTTCTCCTGTGAAGTAGATCCGCCAGCGTCTGAATGTGAGGGTGTTTCACTTGCAGAAACCCATCTTTCATCCATGTTTTCCCATGGATCAGCAGAGCCTGATGACAGTACTTCATATTCCAGTTCATATTCAGATTCTTCTTCAGAAAACAACTCTGACAGCAATTAAATATAAGATCCAATCAGCACTACTAGTCCAAGGCGAATCCTCAATATATATAAGAGATGAAAATGAGAGGAACAGATGCATAATTAACCTTCCTCGTGAGGTAAAACCGGTTCATTTATCTTATCACCCGATTTAAGAACCATTCCAGGCCACATGTGTGCTGAAAGTGCACCAAATAGACGTTCAACTCCTTGAGAATCTCCATCAATAGACAAACCTACAAGGACCGGCCCCTGGTCTCATTAACGCTACAGACGAATATCATCAGCAGCTGGATACTCTCCACTCGCAATTTATCATTCTCTTTCCACTTTCAAATTCGAATTTCTTTATAACTTCAGTTAAAGAAATGGAACTTACACTTATCAAACTCCGGATTAGACGCACAGGCCTCAATGAACTCGAAACCATTCGCACAACACCACTCAAGACATGTTCTCCTGACATCCAAAGACATATCTTCACTTCCTAGCAAGCTACTTCCTTCAGTTTCGGAGATTCCAAACTCATCAGTGTCCCTGTGCATATATCCAAAGGAGTCTGTTGCCTTCAAAAGACGTCTTCTATATTCCTCATGCGCTAGGTGGTTAGGGACAAGATCTACTTTATTCCCAATGCACAACAAGATATCAAAACTGTTGATATCAGTATGAGAAACCCAATCTTGAAGAGCATTAAGAGTTGACAGCTGCAAGGAACGGGTACAAATTATGCACAAATGGGTAAAGAGAGAATAATGAGTCACAGCTGTTCCAATTCCAAACCTCACTCAAGTCGAAGACCATAACTAACGCAACTAGTGACTTGGAGAGAGGAAGAATGGGTAGAGAGTGGTCATCAAAAAGATGTGATATCCACACAGAAACATCGGCGGTGTAATACTTAGTGTTAATCGTCCAGCTGCCCACATGTTAATGAAATTTCAGCATCCTTAGTAGAGAAATCGTGAAGAGATTATAAATATACCCATGGACTTCTGTTTGAGATGACTCTGACGAATCCTCAAAATCCACAGAGAGCAGTCCTGTGATTAAATAACTAAATCCCGTCAACAACCACACACGCCAATAATAAAGAAGACCCTTTACTAAAACATAACAAAAGCTTGGCCGGTAAACAGAAATCGGATCTAAAGGTTTCGACTTTTAATCTCGACATAAGAGAAAGGGAGGAGAGGCGAGTACCAGAGAGAAGGGTGCGCTTGCCGACGCCAGAGGATCCGATGACAAAAATTCCCGGTCGATTTTCCATCGCCTGACCTCTCCGCCTGTGTAAATTGTCACTGATTCCGGTGATAGCTGGAGGTGGACTAAGAAATCAAGACCAGTGCTAAGCCCTATTCGTAGATATCTAGATCTTAAAAGATCCACTATAATGTGGAAATAATAAAGCCCAATTCAGTAGACGATGCCCAATTGAATACTTAAATCAAGTAAAGCCTTCGATAAAAAAACAAAAAAAAATTAAAGTAAAACCTAACGGTAAGGAAAGAGTTTAAGAAAACAAAAGCAGTTTCCTTCAGTTCAGGCTGTTATAGATGTATTTCGAAGATTACTTAATTGCCCTTTGAGGAACAGATTTTGCATATGATAAGATTACACGTAGCTTTTGTGTTCATATATGCATCTCCTTATCAAGACCGGCCCTAAAATACGGGGCCTAAAGCGAAATCGAAAATTAAAATCGATAGTTTAATTTGGAAGCCGAGGCCAATGCCTCACAAAACTTCCCTCAAAGCCGGCCCTGCTCCTGATCATCCTAGAGTCTGTGTTTTCCACCAAAGCGTATACAACATAGCCTCAACGTCCATGAATATCCTAATCATGCCCTCGAGTTTGTGTTTCCCATATAAGCAAATAATAGCCATTATTATAATTTTTTTAATAGATAAAAGAAGACGATGCAACAGGCATCATCTGAGGAACGAGAAATACAAGTGATTGGCGTTGGAAGCCGTGACTAATCAGCCACAGATTGCTGGAACTGCACTTCTGAAAACTCAAGTTGTGTTACGTAACTATACTTGGCCGTAGAATTGCTTGGTCGGGTTCTGGCGCTGAGGGAAACACAAAGACACTTGAAGAAACTGCTGATGCCTGAAACTCAGCAGAATATCGCACTGATGTCAAGGTTATCTTCGGGAGCTGCTGCTGACCCGAAGTCAGAGGCACTAATTTATAAGTTAAGACGTGTTCTGACTTGGGAAGGACCAAAACCGTATTACTATGAGATCCAGACAGGACAAAGCTTTGGGCATCAGCTAGAGAAAACTTTGCTTCTTGGAGCAACTGAGTCTGGTTACGGATTCTAACCAAGTACGTGAACGGCTCTCCAAGAATGGCATAAGGAGGACAATTTATACTCATTACCAGTGGTGATGCCTCCACATTTACATCAGGGAGTTTGTGCGTTGTCAAAACACTTTCCTCTGTCAAGCTCTCCCCTAGCCTCCTCCATTTTAACTGTACTGATCCCAAACCAAGCTTCGAAGTGTTCACCGTTGGTATAACTGTGAAAACTTTCTTGAACTCTTCCCCTGGTGCAAGATTGGTGGAGCCCTGGGGATCTCCAGACCCAACACCCTGCTGAATCGAACATGAAGTTTCCCCGTGCTCATCATCTAATTCAATGGACATGGACAACAGCTCCAGCGGTATCTCTGTGCAATTTTTGGCACCGACAACTAGCACGCTATTTTCATCTACCGGTAGAGAAGATGTATCTTCAGAATCAGGGACTGGCTTGATCCTGTTGAGCAATAAATGATCCCTTCTAAATGGCAACATAAACCGTTTGCTAATGAGAAGAGGTATCTTTCCCTCAATCTGCAAGCTCTTGTGTAGGTGAACTTTTTGGGCATTTGCTTCACTACCACGTGGCAAGTAACCTAATGACACAAAAAGCATGACAGGTTTCGGTCTATGCCACTTGATTTTTAGTTTGCAGGACCATGAATCCCCTTCATTCAGGACTGGCACAGAAACAAGCCCAAAAGATTCCTGAATTTTCTTTATGTTCCCTGCTTCAGACTCGGATTCACTGCCGTCTGCTCCATCAATACCACAGATTTTAACATGATGGCTTTCAAGAGAAAACGGTTCTGCTTCTCTTGGGCTAAACAAACCACCACCACCCACATCAACCAGATTAATCTTCAATTCGCCATTGTGTATGGCATGACCATTAGATGTTACCGTGATAGGCATTGTGAACTCTTCTCCGACTAGGGCAGGACCAGTGGCACCTAGAGTGACATCCACCCGTGGTTCAGGTTCTTCAACTTGAGTAGCTTTCTGACCGGAGAATGCAAGAATTGGGTCCTTTGTTGGCAGAGATTCCACATGATTCTCATGCTTCCAGATAGGCAAATCCTCCATTGAAGCAGGACTTTCGGCTCTAGAACAGATTGTGAAATAGGGCCCCAATTTTGCAAGAACTGACAGACACTCAAGCTTGCCACTTTGCTCTGCAGATGAAACAAAGAAATGTGAGAAAGTTAGGCAATCAATCCTGAAACAAAGGGAAAACAAAGAAACCATAGTCGACCCTCTGCTTTCAAAAAAATGGTATAAACTGTGATTAGAAAAAGTCCCAAAACGAGTTCGAATTTCAATGAATATAAACTGCAATCCTTGGAATATGTAGAATACAAACTAAACCCCTATAATTAAATCACACTAACCAGATTTGATAGCATATGTCAACCTTAACCAACTATTCGGCACAAGTACCAGCGACGGTTCATTCTCCACCTGGCTACAACTATACACACTGTTAGATGCAGAAGCCCAAGGAGGCCTCTGGGAATTTCTGATGATAAAATTGCACGAAGATTGATTGAACTGGACTTCTAAATGATCAATTTCGACTGGTACAGGTAGGTGTGAAAGCAGCGACAATGTAATAGAGCACAAAGCACGGGGCTTGATCAATTGCTCGTGAAAAGCAACCGAAGCTAGGAGAACAGGTCTTAGAGGACTGACGAGATCAATCTCAAGATGAAGAGGACTTTCAGTGGTTAATTTGAAACCACTTTCTGCGTTAGATGATGTCAGCTCGGTTTTCCGACAGACAAGATTAAAAACATCCAGATGTATACTTTCTCTTCCTGAAATAGTTGCAGGACCTCCAGGGCCACATTTTTTGTTTTCCAAGTTCCCTAAATCAGCACAAGATGTTACTGGCAATGCAGCCATTTCAAGGGACAACTCTACAAAGTCTTTTAAGGCACCAAGGTTTCTTGAACACTCCCGCATGTAACCCAGCAGCTCCCAGAGCAAGGTTACCCAACCTTCTTCTCTATACAAGTTTGCGGCGATATTGAAAAACAAAACTGCATTGGTGAAATCAGCCAAACAAAAGTACTCCCGAGCTACTTCAAATGCACAACGAGCAGCCATCCTCCGGACTTTAAGGTTGGTAAACGATTCATAAGATCTCTTTAGCCATGCAATAATTTCAAAAGAATCTTGAAATCTCTTTGCTTCAGAGATTGTATACCGTGTGTACTCTTCATCTGTTATACTGCCAAAACATCAAGAATAATATTGTGACAAGGGGTAGCATAGCTCTATTTTGTTCAGACAGATTTGTTGGGTCAAATATGAACAACTTACGACTGAAGTGTAAAAATTTCCCCCTTCTCAAGTAACCGAGCAAACTGACCCACGTAGACTGAAGGAGCAATAGACTCCGAGCTGCTATGAATCTCTTGATCGGTTTCAGACATTGGCAACAACAGTTCCAGGGCCGACTTCTTATCCTTTAAGTAATGAGCAGCTAACTGCATAAAGAAAGAAGTATTCCCAGTAAATATTAAGAATATATCATACTTCCAACATACTTTGCTAGGGGCAGAATGAGCTCAGGAACTTTTGACAAAGAGGAAAAGACCGAAATTTACTTCGAGGTAGGTGTACTTCTTTGTGTAGTATCAGTTTGAAAATTTTGTAAAACAGCAAGAAACACTAAAAGCCAAATGCAGCGCACGTATAGATTATGTTCTGACTACAAGTTACATGGAGGAAAATTGACTGACCTGATAGTAGTAGGCAGGATAAAACTCAAATTCAGTCAACGATATTTCTGCAGTTCTTTGAATTAAGGATGAAGAGCTCTGAACAGCTGCTGAGCTCGTGTCCAACAACTCTGCAAAGACAAGAAACTGCCTACTCATCCACTCCCAATGGAGAAAAATAACTTCCGTTGATCCAACAACCTTCTCATATGATGCCTTATGTTGATGAAACCATGTCACAGCCTCTATGATCTTTCCACCGTGCAACAAAAGTGTTGATATCTTGAAATGCAAATACTCAGCTACAGTCTTGATCTCAATCAAGCGTTGTATTGCAGGCAGCCTAGTTGATGTCCCAGTCAACTGTTTGTATAGACAAACTGCCCGGATTAAGGAAAAATATAAAATTGGACCGGTTGAAACCTCTGACATATATACGTAACCTTAAAAAGACAACTTTTTGACTAAAACCATAACACATTAGAGTGACAACAAAAATCAGAACATAAGAAACAAGTAGTGATAAAAAAAGACCTCGTGCAAGGAGAGGTAAGCGTCTTCATAAAACTTCAAAGCTTCACCCCAATCTCTACGAAACTCTGCATATACAGCGACCTAGAAGCCATAGCATGAATGACTTCCCTTTCCCAGATACTTTGAAACAAAATGATTCGACTAAACAGAGAGAGTAGGTAATAGAAGAGCTTACTTACTTTGAAACAGTAGCGGACATTCAAATCAAGAGAATTGGAACTCCTTTTCTCTATTCGACTTTTGATTCTCCTTCCTTCTTCTCTGTAATACACAAGAGCCAACTCTGCAAATGCGGAAGCGATTCTGCAAACACATAGTGTTAAGGCGCATTGATGGAAAGACAACTTGTTCTAGGTGTAAAAGAGGAAACAAGAAAAGAGAAGCTAATCATACCTGGAAAGAGAGAGTTTGAGTTCAGAGTCCATGCTGGAATTGAAGAAGAGCACGTACTTAGAGTCTACTTCAGCACGCTTTCGCAATGCCATTAGACGATCTTCGCTAATTTCCTCTAGAACAAGTCGGAAATGAGTAAGTCTCGGTTCCAGAGAGGATGTTAGTAGGAAGGAAAACAAGCAGAGAAAACACTACCCTGGGGAGAAGCCTGAACTAGGATTAGCGCCAGTTTGATGTTTTTGGGACGGATTATGGACCTGGCGCAATGGGGATTGCATTATTAATCTGAGGTCTTGAAATAAAGGGAGAAACAAGGAAACAAAGAAAGGAGATAAGGAAGTACTTGATGCTGTCGAGATCGGCGCAGACCTGTAGCCATTGAGTTGGATCGCCGGAGATGTGATGTGAGGGAAAGAAGGCGGCAACAAGTGCAGGGACCTTGGTGCGATGCTTAAGCAACCAGTCCCGTTTCAATATTCCGCCGGATCTGGCATGAATGAGAGATGAGGATTCAGAGACATTTAGAGGATCTTTGAAGGAGGTAGTTCGGTTGATCTGATCATCATGAGGAAGGAGGAGAGAAATATGGGAGAGGTCAGGGAAGGCCAGAGCGTTGATGGGAGGCTGCTGGGAGTGGAGATGCTTAGTAATGGACGCATGTAGCTCTGGGTATCCGAATAGAGCCACCAGGCTTACCGGCGGTGTCCTGAGCTCTTCCGGGTATTCCTCCATCTAGGTGTTCCGCCGGCAAGTCTCGAGCCTCCACGCTTTGAATCTCGATTAAGCACAATCGAAATTATTATTTGGGCTTTCAACGGGCCTCTTATGCAGTTGAGGCTTACATGGTTAAGGTGTAGTTATTAGGCCCATATTAAGCCCATCCAAATATGACTCGACAGAACAGATGGATTTTGCATAGAACTTTGAAAGACTTTTTCTTTTTATCCTCATCTCTTTGACTTTCAATTTTTTTTCTTTAACATTTTCTCCGCCATATTTTGTTATCTACATTTATTTTATTGAATTATGGGAACGTTAAACTGATGATATACCCTGATGGATACAATAATAAAACAAGAATGTGTGTTTTATAAATTTGATGCAGAGATAAAAAATAATTCATTTTGAAAATTTTGTATTGTTCATAGCTTAAATGTTTTCTTCTAGATCTTTTGAAGTTTTCTTTTTCTAAAACATTTTTTTCTCTTTAAAAGTCTCTACAAATAAATTTCGTTTATATTAAGTTTTTTTTTCTCACGAATAGTCAAAAGACATCTCTTTCATAGACGACACATCTCTTTAGTGAAAAATACATAATTTGATATATGATAACCAACGGTTTACTTAAACCAATGTATATAAATCATAAACATAACTGGTTTACATAAATTATAGACCTAAACCATAAATAAACCAACAAATTTTATTTTTGCCGTTAAAAAAAAAAATCTATCCGACAACTGCAGTCGCCATGTATTGGGGTTTTTTTTCTTCCACATATTGGGCTTCAAGCGGTAATACATAGTTTTTTTTCTACAAAATAAATTTGTTGGAATCGGAATACAGAGGCGAATCTGCCGAAACGAAAGAAGAACAGCTGAGTAGGACGATACTCGGTGATTGCTGTGGTAGGGTTGTTGTAGTCGAGATGGCGTCTCACTCTCAGGTCATCTTTTTTTCTTACTCCCAAATTGACGAATGACGACTATAAGTTCTTCCTTCTCTGAATCGATTGATTACAGGTTTTGGTGGAAGAGAAATCGTCTGTTAGAATATTGACTCTAAACAGACCCAAGCAGCTGAATGCTCTCTCCTTCAACATGGTACACAATACGTCTCCCTCCCTCTTCTCTTCTGGTTTGTTCTTATTTTCCGTGGATGAAGTGCATTTTGGTTTTAATCAATCTTCTATAGATCTCTCGCTTGCTGCAACTTTTCCTTGCATATGAGGAGGATCCAAGTGTACAACTCGTTATCCTAAAGGTAATCGTTATACTTCACCTTTGTCTCTTCCTGTGCACAGAGTGGATACTTTGACTTGTTTATTGTTATATAGGGTCAGGGAAGAGCGTTTTGCGCTGGTGGCGATGTTGCAGCTGTTGTTTCTGACATCGAACAAGGTCTTTTGCCTTTCGAGCTTTCTTTTCCCTTTCCTATTTTCAGCTTGTACACAAAGTTACTGTTTTTTTTTTGTTTTCCCGTGAATTAGGTAACTGGAAGCTCGCTGCCAATTTCTTCTCTGACGAATACATAATGAACTATGTTATGGCGACGTATAGAAAACCTCAGGTCTCGTTTCACTGCCCTAGTGAATTACTCAAAGTGGATAAGCTTATCTACTCGTAATCCATTCATTTTTTGGTATCTTAGGTATCAATTTTGAATGGTATTGTCATGGGAGGTGGGGCTGGTGTCTCTGTTCATGGTCGATTTCGTATTGCAACTGAGAACACGGTATTATTTTTTTTTTATCTCTCAAACGAAGCTTAAATAAATCCCCCAATGGCAAATAGTTACTTCCACATATGCTCATATCTTTTGTGTTTCTCAAAGGTTTTTGCCATGCCTGAGACAGCTCTAGGCCTCTTTCCAGATGTAGGCGCCTCCTACTTCTTGTCAAGGCTTCCTGGGTTTTTTGGTAACACGAGTGATATTGTTTTTACATGGCGTAATAGCCATTAAGTAAACAAATAACGGAGACTAGACTATCTCTCCTCTCTTGTTATCCAGGAGAGTATGTTGGCCTCACAGGAGCAAGGTTAGATGGTGCTGAAATGCTTGCTTGCGGTCTTGCAACTCATTTCGTCCCTTCAAAGGTATGGTCTTCTTTTTCTTAAAGTTTTTTGTATTTTCCATTGGTGGTATGATTTCAACTTGGCGTGATGAAAACGAGAATGTTATTGTATTTCTTAACTAAGCTACTATGACAGCTAGTTAAACTGGTAGAATGAACATATGAATACTTTGCGAAAGTATGTCAAATTGATTTTCTGCTTAGCATTTCTTGATAAAAAAGTAGTTCTTGTCAAAGAACGTTTTCTGTGTCTCTCTCATCTATTGCACTATAGTTTTGTCTTTCGAGCAGTCATGTACAGTGTGCTTATTTTTAGGAGAACAATGGTGTGTTTTGACAATAACTGAACTTATAGGTGCCTGTAATTGAACTTGTGGCCTGTAAATCAACTTAGTGTGCCTACTTCCTTCAACATACTGAATGACTTTATGCTTCAGTTTTGATGTAGCTACTAGTTTCAAGCACTATTTTTCTTTGCCAAGGATTGTTACTAAGTAAGTCTGCCCCTTTTTAACAGAGGTTAAGTGCGTTAGAAGCAGATCTTTGCCGGGTTGGCTCAAGGGATCCAAGCTTTGCCTCAAAAATTCTCGATGCATACTCTGAGCATCCACATTTAAAGCAGCAAAGTCCTTTTCACAGGCAAGTTTATATACTTTTTTCTCACTTACTCTGTCAACGTCTATCTGAGTTTGCTGGAATGTCTTTTTTGTCATGCCAAAATTGAATGCATTCTGGGACATGTGCTAAGACAATTGTTCTGGTAATGATCATGATTATTTGTTTTAAAATTAACCGTTCTATTGATGTCAACCCTCAATCCCTTGTTTACAGACCCTTTTTTCTTTAGATCTTCGATTGCAAATTTTGCGGATTAACAAGTGCGAAGGATTGATTTTACTTATCTTTTCATTTGTTTCTTTATGCAGGTTAGATGTTATTGATAAATGTTTTTCGAGGAGAACAATCCAAGAAATTATATCTGCACTTGTAAGTGTTATATATGTGCACACCTGTTTTTCGTTAATATGCAAAATATTTTCACTCACAATTATAAGATAAGTGATATATCTTTGGCATGCACTCTTCCTCTCATGTGCTACTTAGGAGAGGGAGTCCACACTTCAAACAGATGTTTGGATTTCAGCTACAGTTGGAGCATTGAAGAAAGCTTCACCAGCAAGCCTTAAAATCTCTCTTATATCGGTGAGGATCTCAGAATGGGTTCGCACACGCATGATGGCAAAAAGAAGCTGACTTGTATACTTGCAGATAAGAGAAGGACGATTGCAAGGGATCGGGCAGTGCCTTATTCGGGAGTACAGAATGGTTTGTCATGTCATGAAGGGAAATATAAGCAAAGATTTTATGGAGGTTTCTCCAGCTTTCCCGTAACTTACTCTTGAAACTATCCTTCTTTTAGACCGTACCGTAATCACAACAATCGTCTTTTGCAGGGGTGTAGAGCTATATTGGTAGACAAAGATAAGAACCCCAAGGTTTTAAGATATTTTTCCATTTAGTAGTTATGGTTACGTCTTAGTGTTGAGATCCTTTTCATGTAATGTTGTATGCTTTTCTCGTGGAATTATAGTGGGAGCCTTGGAGACTAGAGGACATGAAGGATAGCATGGTGGAGCAGTACTTCAAGAGAGTGGAAAAAGAGGAGGATCTTAAGCTTCCTGCAAGAAGTAATTTACCTGCTTCAGCAATTGCAAAGCTGTGAAGTAGTAGTAATCTAATTGTCAAATATGTGGAGAAGGTGACGGAGCACTATGATTGAAAAATAAAATAAAAGGAACAAGATTGTGTTGAAACATTATGCAGACAAAAAAAATAATATTATTATTATTGTATTGTTAGATGACAACGGTGCACATGTTAAGATTTGTTTATGGTGTTGGAGGCACAACCATGGGATAAATGGACATGGAAGCACGTCTCATTTTTTATCATTCATTTATTTGGTTTCAACCCACACAACGACGACGAGTGAACCGTTTAATTTACTGATCTGAATACGTACGAGAAAATCATCAGAAATTTGAGTATTGAATGGGAAGTGCCATTTAAATTGCTCCCGTGACTCTCGCTCCTCTCTTCCCCCACTCTCTCTCTCTCTCTCTCTCCATTTCCTGGGCAAAATTGTGCTTCAGATCTAAATTTATTTTTTCTGCGGACATGGATGGCCAACGAGGCAGCAATTCTTCGTTGAGCTCTGGCAACGGCAATGAAGTCGCCGGCGATGCTTCTTGCTTTTATGTTCCTAATCCCTCTGGAACTGATTTCGATGCTGAAGCGTCTTCTCTTCCTCCTTTGTAAGCCTCTCTGCTCCATCTTCGTCTTTGACCTCTCTCTTGCTCGTGTATGAATTTATAATCACTTTGTTGCAGGTCCCCAGCTCCTCAAGTGGCGTTGTCCATTCCTGCTGAGCTTGCTGCCGCCATACCTCTCATTGATCGTTTCCAGGTTGAAGCTTTTCTGAGGCTTATGCAGAAGCAAATCCAGTCTGGTGGCAAGCGTGGCTTCTTCTATTCGAAAAAATCGTCGGGTTCTCATGTCCGTGAGCGCTTCACTTTTGAGGATATGCTTTGCTTTCAGAAGGTCATTTCTCTACTTTTCATGTTTCTTCTGGTATTGTTACAATTCATTGACTTTTGCCATAAATGCCCCTTTCTTTCAGGATCCCATTCCCACATCTCTGCTCAAGATAAACAGTGATCTCGTTAGCCGTGCTACCAAGTTGTTTCAACTCATCTTAAAGTATATGGGCGTTGATTCATCTGATCGATCAACTCCACCTAGTTTAGATGAACGCATTGAGATTGTTGGGAAGCTATTTAAGAAAACTTTGAAGCGTGTTGAACTCAGAGATGAACTTTTTGCCCAAATATCCAAACAGACTAGACATAATCCTGACAGGTACCAAGTAAACTATGACAACAAAATATGAACTTTGTTCTTACCAGTCCTATATCCCCTTTTTACTTTCTTTTTTTTTGAATTTCAGGCAATACTTGATAAAAGCTTGGGAATTGATGTATTTATGTGCGTCATCAATGCCTCCTAGCAAAGATATTGGTGGATATCTATCTGAGTATATTCATAATATGGCACACGATGCGACAATTGAACCTGAGGCTCAGGTTCTTGCTGTAAATACTCTGAAAGCCTTAAAACGTTCTATTAAAGCTGGTCCTAGGCATACCACACCTGGTCGTGAAGAAATTGAAGCCCTTTTGACGGGTAGAAAGCTCACGACCATAGTCTTCTTCTTGGATGAAACTTTTGAAGAAATATCGTATGACATGGCTACCACAGTGTCTGATGCTGTTGAGGTATCTTCTTGAACTTTTTTTTTTAATCATAATCCATCTTGCTTGCGTTGCATTGCTAGCTAACCGCGTTCTTATAGAATAAACATTCTATTAGTAGCGCTTTCGTTCTAAGTAGCATTTTTATCTCCACTTTTTCCTTTGTTTTTGGTTAAAATTCTTTCATCACATTCATTCATGGGTGCCAGGAGCTTGCGGGGACAATTAAACTATCAGCTTTCTCTAGCTTCAGTTTGTTTGAATGTCGTAAAGTTGTTTCCAGTTCGAAGTCATCTGATCCTGGAAATGGTATGTTTTAAGGTCGACTTCTTGATCAGTTATGCCAAGTGTTACTAAATCATTGATTGTCTTATGTGCCTTTCATTTGCAGAAGAATATATAGGATTGGATGATAACAAGTATATTGGAGATCTCCTTGCAGAATTCAAAGCTATAAAAGATAGAAATAAAGGAGAGATACTACATTGCAAACTCGTATTCAAGAAAAAGTTATTCCGAGAGTCTGATGAAGCTGTAACGGATCTGATGTTTGTGCAACTTTCTTATGTACAAGTGAGAATTTTCTTCACTAAAATGTTTATTTTTCACTTGGCAAACATGCTTTCCCTTGCTGACACCAGTACATGCAGTTGCAACATGACTATTTGCTAGGAAACTATCCTGTTGGGAGAGATGATGCTGCACAGCTTTGTGCCTTACAAATTCTTGTTGGGATTGGATTTGTTAATAGTCCGGAGTCATGCATGTTCGTATTCTGGACTCTTTTTTAATTTTGTTTAGCAAAACCATTACTTATTTTTAATGTTACGCATAATATATATTTTCTTTTTATTTGGTCACACATCAGTGATTGGACATCTCTTCTGGAACGATTTTTGCCGAGACAAATAGCAATAACCCGAGCAAAGCGTGAATGGGAACTAGACATTCTTTCTCGCTACCGTGCAATGGTAGAAACGAGGCTATGCAATTTACTCAATTGCTTATGTATTTTACTCAATTGTTTTCTCTCATTTTCATTTGCGCATTGTGGCCCATGTACAACTCCATTAGAATGATGTGATACTAAATTTATTTTTTGGTATATTGTGTCAATGTAAATGTAGGAGAACATGATCAAAGATGATGCAAGACAACAATTTCTACGGATATTGAAGGCACTTCCATATGGGAATTCTGTCTTTTTTAGTGTTCGCAAGATAGATGATCCGATTGGTCTTTTGCCTGGACGTATCATTTTGGGTATAAACAAACGTGGGGTCAGTAACTCTTTAAAAAATTGGATATTTCTGTTTTGAAACTTAAGCATATTTGGTAAAACTTGATTTGTTGTTTGTTTTCTTGTAGGTTCACTTTTTCCGACCAGTTCCTAAAGAGTATTTACATTCAGCTGAATTGCGTGATATAATGCAATTTGGTAGTAGTAACACTGCTGTATTTTTTAAAATGAGAGTTGCCGGTGTACTTCACATATTTCAGTTTGAAACAAAACAGGTTTAAACATCGGTACTTGTTTATAATTGTTTTTTTAGATATTTGGGCCAACATGTAATGCTGAAACATTATTTAATCCTATGCAGGGAGAAGAAATTTGTGTTGCTTTACAAACACATATAAATGATGTCATGTTACGCCGTTACTCCAAAGCTCGATCTGCTGCCAATAGTTTGGTCAATGGAGATATATCCTGTAGTTCTAAGCCACAAAATAATGAAATGTACGAAAAACGTGTTCAAGATTTGTCTAAAGCCTTTGAAGAGTCCCAAAAGAAGATTGATAAGGTACACTATTATTAAGCTTTGTCTTTAACAAAAAAAATTGAGTTTATCATGGAAAGTTAATCTTAGTAAAATAACAAACTGCAACTTATTTTTTTTTCATGGTTTTCATGTTTCTTTACATTTGAATGTGGATGACTATTACTAAATCATGTTTTGTTGAATAGTTAATGGAAGAAATGCAAGAAAAAAGTCAAGAAGAAGTTGCTTTGCGTGGAGAACTAGAAGCTGTACAGAATAGTTTGGAACTTGAAAGGATAAAAATGTTTGAGGTTACACATGATCGTGATAAGCTTAAGTCGTTGTGTGATGAGAAAGGGACAACTATTCAAGTTAGTTTAAACGTAACTTTCTTCTCTTCTATATGTTTGGCTGGAGTTATTTATTATTATTATGTATCTTGTAGACCTTGCTGTCCGAACTGCGAGGCATGGAAGCAAGGTTGACAAAGACGGGCAACACAAAATCAAGTAAAGAGACAAAATCAGAATTAGCTGAGATGAATAATCAGGTGAATATAATGTGTTTTATATGATTCATAGTTGGCATGTTTCAAGTTTTTTTTTTGGATAATTTTGCTGCTCTTTGTTAGAATAAGCTATTTGTTCTCTTCAACTATGAATCCTATCAGATGTTGTACAAGATCCAACATGAATTAGAAGTTCGCAATGAAGAATTGCACGTTGCAGTTGAGAATTCAAAGAGATTGTTGAATGAGAATAAGATATTGGACCAACGCATTTTCAGTATTGAAAAGAAAAAAGAAGAGGAGGTAAGTTAACGACTTCAAAACATTTCAAATTGAAAAATACCAAATACTTGCTTGTTATTGAGTCTTCAACATTTCAGGTTGAAATTCTACAAAAGAGATACAAACAAGAAGGAAAGGAGTTGAAGCTGCGAGTATCTGAACTTGAAAACAAGCTTGAAGTCCTTACTCAAAACTTAGCTACGGCTGAATCTACAATTGAAAGTAAGAATTCTGACATGGTGTTATTGCAGAATAATTTGAAAGAACTAGAAGAATTAAGAGAAATGAAGGAGGTAGGTTCTTTTTTATTCCCTTTCCCATCCTTTGTATTTGGATTATGATGATGTTAGCGCATGATATAGTTGAAAAAATGAACATGGGACGAGGTTTTTATTCCGGTTTCTTGTTTTTTAGGATATTGATAGAAAGAATGAGCAAACAGCTGCCATATTAAAGATGCAAGGAACTCAACTTGCTGAGTTAGAAATACTTTATAAAGAGGAACAAGTTTTAAGAAAAAGATACTATAATATCATAGAAGGTAACTTGCTCAAATATTTACTACATGAAATAATGCGGTTTCTAGATTTTATTATATTTATTCATCTTTAAAATCACTTATAGATATGAAGGGCAAAATTAGAGTTTATTGCCGTATTAGACCTCTAAATGAAAAAGAAAATTTAGAGAGGGAAAAACCAATGCTTACAACTGTGGATGAGTTCACTGTTGAACATCAATGGAAAGATGATAAAAGAAAACAACATATATATGATCGTGTATTTGACATGCGTGCCAATCAAGATGATGTTTTTGAAGATACAAAGGTATTTATCTATGTTTATATACCTTTCAATTGTAGCCATTTTGTTGAAGTGACTAATAGAATTTTTTATTAACAGTATTTGGTACAATCAGCTGTCGATGGGTTCAATGTTTGCATCTTTGCATACGGTCAAACCGGTTCTGGAAAGACTTTCACAATATATGGGAATGAGGACAATCCTGGACTCACACCTCGAGCTACAAAGGAACTTTTCAAAATATTGAATCGCGATAGCAACAGATTTTCGTTTTCCCTTAAAGTAAGTTTCTAGTCGTGATATACAATGTGATAAAATATCATGACACCAAATGACAAACAAAATAATATGCAGGCCTACATGGTGGAGCTTTATCAAGACACACTCGTTGATCTTTTGTTACAAAAAAATGCAAAACGTTTGAAACTAGAGATAAAAAAAGATTCAAAGGTAATAAGATATTTATTCTAACTAATCTATATATATTAGTTTTGATTTTTGTATTAAATATTTTCAGGGCATGGTTTTTGTCGAGAATGTGACAACTATTTCTTTATCGACATTGGAAGAACTACGAATGATTATTGAAAGGGGTTCTGAACGTCGACATGTTTCTGGAACAAATATGAATGAAGAAAGTTCAAGATCCCACCTAATACTTTCCGTTGTTATCGAAAGTATTGATCTTCAAACTCAGTCTGCGGCAAGGGGAAAGGTACCAATATTAATATGTTTATTTTGTTGACTAACGACTTTATTTTCTAGCATTTAGCTTATAACATTTGAAGTTGAAGGAAATTAATGTTATGGTTACAGTTCATCATAATATCCGGTCAACTAATTTTTTGAGTATTTGATCAGCTTTTTTTACAATATGATGAGTGTTTCTTTTCGTGGTATCTTTCTATAATATTCTAATTCCCTATTTTATAATTTGTAGTTGAGTTTCGTGGATCTTGCTGGTTCTGAAAGAGTAAAGAAGTCTGGCTCGGCTGGTTGCCAACTCAAAGAAGCTCAAAGTATCAACAAATCACTTTCAGCATTAGGTGATGTTATTGGTGCTTTATCTTCTGGTAACCAACATATCCCTTATAGGAATCACAAGTTAACAATGTTGATGAGCGATTCATTGGGTGGTAATGCAAAGACGTTAATGTTCGTCAATGTGTCTCCTGCTGAATCAAATTTGGACGAGACATATAATTCTCTTTTGTAAGTCATGTTTACATTTATAGCATATACAAAATTATCATTTGGAAGTTTATGTGGATTTTGAAAACCAATTGTGTTATAATACTTCATTTTCATCTGCTTTTGGATAAATGCAGATACGCATCGAGAGTGAGGACGATTGTAAACGATCCTAGCAAACATATTTCTTCGAAAGAGATGGTACGACTGAAAAAATTGGTAACATATTGGAAAGAGCAAGCGGGGAAAAAGGGAGAAGAAGAAGAATTGGTAGATATTGAAGAATACCGAACACCAAAAAACGAAGTAGATAATTGAAGAAAACTGACTTGGAATTTCGTATTGGTGAAATTGAGTCTAAAATTTCACAATTCTTTTTGTAGGAAGTACCTATTGTATTGTATAATAGTGTCAATTGACGAGCAGTGTTATGTCTCAAGCCTATCTCTCTCTCTCTCTCTCTCTCTCTCTTTGACGTGAGGTTTATTACATGAAAACGCAAATCTTATATAATACCATATAAAGTAGGTGAGAGCTTCTAACAAAATAATTAAAAAAAAAATTAGTGAGAGCAACACCAACATGTAAGAATGGCAAGTTTCAAAAGTATACATTTTTTAAACAAATGAGAGTCCTACAAAAACAAATGTTATGACTCCATTTCCAAGTCATGGCGTTATCTTCTAGACTTGTTCTACCACACGTTCCACACAAAACTTGGTCTTGCATCTTACCTTTCTTGTGTTTAGATGATAAATAAACAAATAAAGAATATTCTTTGTTTAATCTTATCCCACGTAATTATGTGAGAGATACAAGCAAACGACGGTTTCTTCACTCTTCTAATTTGATTTAATTATGAGATTATATGTATGTATAGGCTTATCGTTATTATCTGCATTTCAGTATATTACTCTGCTGAAATTAAAATGACATTGTGTGTTTCATGTGTGCATATATATCTTGTTTTTGGGGTTGGAATGAGATTAAGAAAGTGGCTTGTGAAAGTCTCCCAAATATTACATTTGACATTATATTAGTTGATGAAGTAAATAAAAGAGAGAGGGAATGATGAGTCTGAAGTAGGCATCGTTAAAGTCAAAAAGCCGTTTGTATATTAGTATATATATCATCTTTTTCAGTTAAAATTATACAAAACGAGGATATGATAAAAGGTCAAGAATGGGAATATTATGTATAGTATAGTATAGTATAGGTGTATAAGAGCATGACGATTCTTGATTTTGTCAACACTAACCTGAGACGATCTGAAAAGCCTCTCGCCCCTTTGAATCGTCATTTTGATGTCCTGTGATTGATTCAAAGTTTCAAAGCAACTCTCTTGCCCAGAAGCCAAGTTGCCCATTCTAATCTTTTTCTTGAAAAATTGGACTTGTTCGTCATGTACCCCCACTACTCTCTTTCCTTTCACTATCTAAAAACATACATACATTATATTTATATATATACACCACTACTTCACACAAAAGGGACAGAAATATCAAAACGTTTACCCTTTCTCTTGTTGTGCAAGAAAACAAAAATAAAATTGAAAAGAAGAAGAAGAAAAAGAAGAAAAAAAATGGGTTTCTTAGAGTTGTTGGAGGTGGCTTCAATGCCAATCGTTCAAGTTCTCCTCATCAGTGTACTTGGTGCCTTCTTGGCAACTGATTACTGCTCTCTTCTCTCTGCCGACACACGAAGATCCGTGAATAAGGTAACCTCTCTCTCACCCTCTTCTTTGACGCTAATGAATTTGCAGACCTTAGTTTAATTTTCTCTAATATTAAATAACTTTCTTGGGCAGCTCGTCTTTGTAGTCTTCACCCCCTGTATTATGTTTGCTAATCTAGCCGAAACAGTCACATTGCAAGACATCATTTCATGGTAACCTAACCTTGCAATTGGTGCATCATCCTTGAAAAACAAACTAACAAAATTAAACTAATGTGGTGCTAATTAACAACACTTCCTTAATTTGCAGGTGGTTTATGCCCATAAATGTTGGGATCACCTTTGTGGTAGGAGGCGCTCTTGGTTGGCTGGTGGTGAAACTGTTGAATCCCAAACCTCAACTCCATGGTCTCATAATTGCTATCTGTGCTTCAGGTAATAACACTAAAGTTTGAATGATTGGAGCCTGGAAAAACTTGTTATTAATTAATCCACATGATTAATCATGTTTCTAATTCCTGTGTAGGAAATATGGGGAACCTTATGCTTATTCTCGTCCCTGCCATTTGTGACGAAGAAGGAAGCCCTTTTGGAAATCGCAGTGTCTGCAGATCCGTTGGACTCTCCTACGCATCCTTCTCTATGGCCGTAACTATTCTCATCTCTTTCAAACCCATCAAATCTGTTATGCTCTGTTCTTAAATTCTCTTAAGACATGATCCGTCTTGATTGTGGTTTCTTGTGACCTGCAGCTTGGGGGTTTCTATATATGGACGTACAGTTACCAACTAGTGAGAAGCTCTGCCACACAGTTCAAAGCTATTGAAGCCTTGGCCAAGTCTCCCAACAAGGACATCGACTCTGACCAACGCACTCATCTCCTCAAGACGCAGCAGCAAAGCCGAGACGTTGAAATCCAAGTGCGTCTTAATTCTACTCTTCTAGATGTTACACCACCAAAAAAGGCTTCATCTTTAATTAATTTCTACTTTGTAGGCGAGTGAGCTAGCGTCTAAGAAAGAAAAGGTGTCGACACGGACATACATCAAGGACTTGCTCCATCAGATTCTTGAGGAACTCTTCGCACCCCCCACCATTGGCGCCGTAAGTAACATTAATTAACATCATCTCTCTGACTCTGGCTCTGCCTACTGATAAGTGTGTGTTCTGGTTTCTCTTTGCTTTCAATTTCAGATTTTGGGCTTCGTCTTTGGAGCAACCAATTGGTTAAGGAATCTCATAATTGGCGAGAAGGCACCCTTACGAGTCATCCAAGATTCTGTAAAACTACTTGGGTATGGACTCTGAGCCCTTGGCCTTGTGATTTTTCTTTAGATTTTGAAACATCCAAGTTCCAACCTTATACGTTTGAGTACTTGGCATGGCAGGGAGGGCACTATTCCTTGCATCACACTCATACTAGGCGGCAACCTCATTCAAGGTCTGCGTTCCTCAGCCGTGAAAACATCAGTGATTGTTGCAGTAACTTGTGTGCGGTACATTATACTTCCGGTGGTCGGCGTTGGGATTGTTCAGTTAGCTGGAAACTTAGGCTATTTACCCGCAGACCCTCTCTTCAAATACGTTCTGATGCTTCAGTTTACACTGCCACCTGCCATGAATATCAGTAAGTCCTCCTTGAAACATGATCTATATAATTAGGAATGAAAAAACGATTTAGATTTGTTATATGGAAATTAAATGTTGGACGCAGGCACAATGGCACAGCTGTTCGACGTGGCTCAAGATGAGTGCGCGGTCATCTTCTTGTGGACTTACGTTGTGGCATCTCTAGCCCTCACCGTCTGGTCAACCATCTTCCTCTCAATCCTCTCCTGAAAAAGAAAAAAAAAAAAGTAGTTGTGTGGTTGTAACTTGTATGGGAGTCGAAACTCTTTGATTTGTCAATAGGACCTAGAAATTGTAATTCATGTTACCGAATAAGCAAGTAACAATGTAACATTATGGGCCTGGGCTGGGCTTTCGTTGAGAATTGAAAAAATGGATGGGCCGTAGCAGGTGGAAGGTTAGAGAGGTGTGAGAGAGAGGCGTGTTTAAGTTGGTCACAGAAAGTGGAACTGGAAGGATCCTCCACGTGGCTTTTTTCTACTGGCTCGCAATCTCTCTCACACTGCACACCTCTAGAGACCTCTTCGATCATTATTTTTTTTTTCTCCTTACACCTGTCCCCTCTTTCCCTTTTCTATCCTTTTCGTCTCTATTGACTATTACTATATTACATTAAACATTTCTGTTTAATATCTATTATTCATCGTCCCTTTAACATTATTAAACATTGATGACAAGTCCGTGAAATAAATTTTGCTTAGATAACAAATATATAATTTGCATCTGATTCAATTGTTGACAATATTACAGCCAAAAAAACAAAATATTTTATTTATTTTTATTAAATACCTGTAATGAGTGCCAAAAATAAAGGAACCAAACAAAATTATCTTACCGGGTCATCCATAGGCAAACGCAGCCCTCATCGACGAGATTTTAACCTTTCTTCTTCTTCTTCTTCTTCACTTATCTATCTGCGGTCTTTCCGTTGACATTCTCTGCAATTTCAATCTCCCGATTTAAGGGAAGGGATGGGGTACGATCAGGAATCGGGATCGTCATCTCAAACGCTGCCTTCTCTCCCCACAGAAGACACTCCTCTTTTGGGATCGCGGACATTGTCGTCGCAGCCAAAGACCTTCGCAAATGTCTTCATCGCTATAGTCGGTGCCGGCGTGCTTGGCCTTCCCTATACCTTTAAGAAGACCGGATGGCTCTTGGGTCTCCTCACACTCCTCTTCGTATCCTCTCTCACTTTCTTCTGTATGATGCTCCTGGTTCACACGCGCCGGAAACTCGAGTCTCTCTCCGGCTTCTCCAGTATCTCATCTTTCGGAGATCTCGGCGAATCCGTTTGTGGTCCCGCTGGTCGTCTCGTCGTTGATGTTATGCTTGTCCTCTCACAGGCCGGCTTTTGCGTCAGTTACTTAATCTTCGTCGCCACCACTTTGGCAAATCTGCTCAGCCGGGGTACCGATCATATTCTAGGGTTTGATCCTTCGTCGATATACATCTGGGGATGTTTCCCCTTTCAGTTGGGTCTGAACTCAATCCCCACGCTAACCCATCTCGCCCCTTTGAGTATTTTCGCCGATATAGTCGACGTAGCCGCCATGATGGTGGTTATGGTGCAGGATGTTCTCATTTTCCTCAAACAAAGACCTCCACTGAGAGCATTCGGAGGTGTCTCTGTTTTCTTCTACGGATTAGGAGTCGCTGTTTACGCATTCGAAGGGATTGGGATGGTAAAGCTCCAGCATTTTTCTCTCTTGAATCCAATTTTCTGTAATAGACTGCTTGATAAAACCTTTGTCGGTGTAACGGGGACAGGTACTGCCTTTGGAACTAGAGGCAAAATACAAAGATAAGTTTGGTAGAGCACTGGGGCTAGCAATGGCCTTAATTTCGATCATGTACGGAGCCTTCGGGCTTCTAGGGTACATGGCTTACGGAGACGAGACCAAAGACATTATCACCACGAATCTTGGGGTAGGAGTGGTGAGCACACTGGTGCAGCTGGGACTAGCAATCAATCTCTTCTTCACATTTCCCTTGATGATGCATCCTGTCTACGAGGTAATGGAACGCCGGCTCTGCAGCTCTAGATACTCCGTATGGGTGCGGTGGGGGACGGTATTGGTGGTCACACTGGTGGCCCTGCTGGTCCCTAATTTTGCCGATTTCTTATCTCTGGTGGGGAGCAGCGTCTGTGTGGTGCTGGGTTTCGTGTTGCCATCGTTGTTCCATTTGCAGGCTTTCAAAAACGAGTTGAGCATTGGAAGAATAGTGGTAGACGTTGTGATTTTCCTGGTTGGTGTTATAATAGCCATCACAGGGACCTGGACGGCCGTACAGGAGATCCTGGGGGCAAAGACCTGAGCTTGTTCCTTGTAGGGGAAAAGAGAACACACAATTAGCTTCAAATACAGAAAAGAGAGCATTACTTACGATATTGTCAATCTACTCCCTTTGTTTTGTTGAATCTTAATGATTATTTGAACATATTGTGCTTACTGTGTTAGGACTGATTAAAGCCTAAAAGGAAATAAGCTTCCCAGCTGTTGTAGATTTTTGTTGAGGATATTGTCAGTCTACTCCCTTGTTTTGTTGAGGATCTGTTGCCTATATAAATATGCAAGAAAAGCTGGTTACAAATAAACACAGAGTCGAGTCAATATGATGTGTGTGCGAGTTCTCATACAAATTTTATTACACTATCCGATCACATTTACATAATTATAGGGACTTTAGATTTTTCACAACTCTTAGCTGATGGTTGCATAAAGCTCAACTTAAGATATACGACTGGATCCAACATCTACTCTCTTGGAGATTAAACAAACGTGTATCAGAGCAACTCCAGAAACGTTCTTCAGATTAAACAAATTAAGAAGAAGGACAGGACTGTTGAGTCTTGACCCTGCAATATTTATTATTTTTTCTGATTTGGGTCTGAAAATATTGGCTGTTTTATATAAATGGGCCTCTCCACAAAGGCTTGAACCGTTATGTATAAGTTAGGGCCCTTTCCTCCCCCTGCTTCCCCTTTCTCGTGTCAAGGCTTGAATTTCTGTAAAATCGACGACGACGAGGTTAAGCGAAGACCGTGGCGTAGAGCAGCTCATGTACGGATCTAGAGGGTAAGTTTTCTTACTCACGACTATCTCATCTCCATCTTTCTCATTCTCGTACCCCTTTCTCTACCGATTTATTTTCTTTTTTTGCAATCGCGGGATCGGGATCTTACTTTTCCCTAACAATTAGTTTTTTTTAAGAATTGAAATTGGTGGGTGGTATTGGTGTCAATCGATTTTCTTGTAGCTTCTTTGAGAATTTGTGGTCGATTTTGGATTTAGAGGATATGGTGTCGGTTTCTTGGAGATACTTGAGAATCTAGCATAGTTATTCAGAAATTCAAATATCACACTCTTTCTTTTGGGTCGCGATTCTTCTAGGAGCGACGATGAGATGGCAATCACGTGTCTTGAACACATTTTGTAGGCTTTTTTGTTAGTGTAGGGGTCTTTATGACGATGGTTGCATTAGGAGTATGTTAAACCGAAGGTATAGAGATAGTGATAGATGACAGGGAAGACTGGGTTGGGTCTGGTTATATTAACTCGTTGAGTGGGGGATCTTTTCGGGTTTCTTGTTTTCATAATTGAAGGGCAATGTTGGGGAGCGGGGGGGTTTCGGACGGGTACGAGGTGGGCTCAAAGAGACAAAGAATGATGCAAACAAATCCCTACTTCGCAGTTGGCAGTGGAGGAGTTAACAGCTTTTCATCCTATGGATATGGTGGTGGATTCCCAGTCGTACGCCTGCGTGGTCTTCCCTTTAACTGCGCTGACATTGACATCTTCAAGTTCTTTGCTGGGCTAGATATTGTAGACGTCTTGCTGGTGAACAAAAATGGTAAATTCTCGGGGGAGGCCTTTGTGGTGTTTGCCGGGCCAATGCAAGTGGAGATTGCATTGCAGAGAGATAGGCAGAATATGGGGAGGAGATACGTTGAAGTCTTCAGGTGCTATAAGCTGGACTACTACAATGCAGTGGCGACTGAGGCAAACTTAGAGGGAGTCTACGAAAACGAGGGTAGTCTTCACTTTAGCCCACCTCCAGCTGGACCCTCGAGAACAAAGAGGGTGAGTGAAAAAGAGAAACTTGAGTACACAGAGTTTTTGAAGATGCGAGGCCTCCCTTACTCGGTGAAAAAATCTCAAATCATAGACTTTTTCAGTGGGTACAAAGTAAAGGAAGGAAGGGTACATGTAGTGTGTCGATCCGATGGGAAAGCCACGGGAGAAGCATACGTAGAGTTTGAGACGGTGGAGGAGGCGAGGAAGGCAATGGCAAAGGACAAAATGTCCATTGGGTCGAGGTATGTGGAGTTGTTCCCAACGACGCGAGAAGAAGCTAGAAGGGCCGAGTCAAGGTCTAGACAGTGATGTGATGATGGCTTTGGAAGAAATTTATCCTTCAATGTATCATTTTAGGCTTTTAATATCTTCTTGATTAACTTTGTTAGGTATAAAACCCAACATGTTCTTCAGTAATAGTGTCTGTGGAAATGAAAGAGAAGGCTTGGTTGGATCAGGTTCTGTCCTTTAGATATATATATATATTCTTGCAGGTAGGTACCGTTAACTTTTGTCTTTCTAATGAATATTGAAATTTGACTTTTAAAAGGAACACATCTCAAGCCATTTTGTTTTCGAGGAAAGCTACACCGATTAACCAAAAACGAAATCATGAGGGAGGAATAATATTATAAGGATTGACCAATATGACCATTATAAGGTATTGGTACGGTGATTCATCCAAATTTTGCATTGATTTTATCATATAGTTGATACAAATGTTAAAAAAAAAACCTTATACGCCTAAAGGTTATGCTCCTTTCTTTACATTAAACATCTCGACTCTGTAACGTTCATTCCACAAACCAAAGGAATCTAGGATCATGGACCGCCAAAAAAAATCTGTAACTAGGAGAATGAGAATCTTGAGAAAAGTGAGAGACCAGGAGTTTCACTTGCCGAGCCTGTAGTCACCTCCCTTGAGCTCTGATATGCTTGTTGACACTTCTGGATCTGCCAATTGTCATCACCCACGGTTAGAGGGAGTTATTATAAAGACGGTCCAATCAAATGAAAGATACAAACCAAAGACCTAACCTCCTCCGGACTGAACTGAAGCAACATTCCCACTACAGGTAGTAAAGCCTCCACTTCACCTGCCACATTCAAGGTTCATAACATCAAACACTATTATTTATGGATCCCTTTCAAGATCTCCAGAGTCACAACTTACCTGTTTCTAGCAGCTTTAAAATCACATTCTTTAGGTATGTCATATCTACACCTTCTCTCTTCTGTTTTCTTTCCATCTCACGCAGCTCAGTCTTTAGCATGGCTTCCTGTAATCAACATACACCAACGTTTCAATCAGAGAATGGGAACGAACCATGATTTTCTCAGCCAACACTCCTGTAATCACGTACTTGTTGACTGTGAAGACGGTTGTCGCGCTCAAGCTCCTCTATTTCCTCCTGAGTTAGGGAGAAACAGTTGATAAGTAAAAGGTGCATAAACATAGAATATATGGAACCGATAAAAATTATACCTGAAGAGCTAAAATATGGCGCTGCGTCTGTGCTAACTCTTCTTCTCGCTGAGCTTGTTGTCTTGCCAATATCTGAAATTTGAGTATCATGTGCAAAGATGAATGAAAATTATGTTCTAGGATTAATTAAAAAGTAAAGACAAGCAAACTGCTTAAGAGTACAAACTCTTACCAGAATCTGGTGTTCTGCCCCAGACGTACTCAAGCTCGATACATCCTGCTGTTGTGACTCTGAAACATTGTTTGAAGAAAATAATAGGTTAGTTGATGACAGGCAAGCTTCTGATTCAGTGATATGGAGACCCTACGGGAGATAAATGGGTTTAGAAAAAATCGTGCCTATGATGTAGTTCTCGTAGTGGTGAGCCTGATGAGATGGAGATTTGTTCCACTTAATGCCATAATTGAAGTGCAAATAGACCAAGAGTTATACTAGTGAATTTCAATTCAGACAAAGAAGTACGTGGATACATGAAAAAAAATGAAAAGTTACGTACTACTGGTTTTTGTTCCATAGATTTTTGAAGAGTTTTATTCTCATCTAGAAGTCTCGATATCTCTCGATCTTTCTCCTCAATGAGTCTATCTGTAAGCTCGCGTACTGATTCATGCTCTTCCTGCACGTTATATCACTTAAACATTAAGCATCGCAAACCACAAACAATAAACAAAAAGAAAATAGGTTTACCTTCAACCGTTTATTCCGTAGTTTAGTATCTTCTAGTTCTTTTTTTAGATCTTCTGCAGAAGAGGCTTCATTTTGAGCGGTTAAAGCTTCACATCTTCCTGTAGATTACTATGATTAATCTATGATTTTAGGAAGAGTATATCGGTTTCCGGGAACTATAAAAATATCGAATATAGATTGGAGTTGGACAAGATGGATTTCAATCTCTTACGTCGCCAGGTTTCTTCTAAAACTCTAAGGTCTTCTTCCCATGCTTGCTTCTCTGCTTGATGACGAGCAACAGTAGAATCGAGCTTTAATTCAATACTTTTGATCTGCTCCCCGGCATCTTTAAGTTCTCCAGCTCTGGAAAGGATACAAATTTAAAATAGCTCAGACATCCAATTTATGCCTAAATAAATCTACAAAACATTCCTCTGAGAACATTTACTCGGAGTTCTTTATTTGGGCAATATTGAGGAGAAGGAGCCGTCAACCTCGGGAATCGAACTTGAAAATGTTTTCAGTGTGAACATACCTGTCTTCAAGTGCTTTATCAAGGTCAGCCAATGCAGCCTTAAGATCTTCCCGAGCCCTATCCCTCTCTGCAGATACCAAATATATTTCCTTTTCAGCTTCCTAACACCACCCAGAAGGACAATAAATTATTAAGCACGCCAACCAAATGAATTAACTTCATCTCCAAATTACAGATATATTACCTTCAGAGCTTCTTCGAGAGTTTTTATCTGTTCAGAGTCTTTAGCTGCAGCCAATTCCATGTCCTTCTTTTGGAGAAGCGCGTGAGCACGAATCTTGTAAGAAGAAAATTCACTTTGGAGACGTTTGATCTGTGAGCAGAGGAGAAACTCAAGATGACTAAGGTGAAGACAAAGCTCAGCAAAACAATCCCTAAAGCCTCAGAATGGCTCTCTGATTTCTTGACGATACATGTTATGTGATTAAAAAAAGATGACTAAATCAAATCTAACACATCCATTTTTACCCCAGCAGCCTACACGGGAACTACAGTAAATCTTAAATTAAACCAAGGAAAACTATGGACCTCTTCTTTTGCATCTTTGAGTTCAGCATCTTTTGTACTTAGCATCTGGGTCTGGATAGACATTTCAGACCCCAGCTGACCTGACCATGTATGCATGTATGTGAACAAAATTCATATATTTGTGTAGATAAAATTAAAACGTAACTAGAGTAAGGTTTCAAAGATCCATGAACTCTGTGACGTACTTCTCATTTTCGCCACTTCGATTTCGGCACGCATGTAGTTGCTCTCAGCAATTTCCAATTTAGATTTCAGGGACTGAAATGAAGCTTCCCAAGTATCCCTTTCCTTTTCCTGTATGCACAAAAATTTTCATGGCTCACCGAAATCACAACAGAAGAAAATAAGCTCATTAATATGGCCAAAGAACCTGGAACTCCAAACCACACTGTCTCATGGCCAAAGACTAAACTCTAAACCATACTTACAGTTAATATATACACACTTCCATGTTCATTCCCTGGTAAATTATGACTAGTAAATCTGCTAAACTCAAAATGGAATCAACCAAAGGATGGTACATGAAACAAGAATAGATCAATGGACCAGTACATCTACGGGTAAATGACAGGGAATATGGTAAGAGAGAATCCTGGGAATTTTTCTATCTCAACATTCCACTTACATTCTCCTCTTTAAGTAGTGCTAGCTCTCCTTTAAGAGTTTCTGCAGCAGCTCTTAGCCTTGCTGCTTCGCCAGTGGAGGCTGCCTCCATCTCTGCAATTTTAGATTCCTTCTCTGCAAGTAGGACCTACAAAAGGTATAAAACTTAGCTGAAGAACTCATTACGGGTTTCAAACTCCTCTCAGAGTTTATGGAAAACCCAAGCACAGCATCAAGTAAGAGAAGTAAAGAATTTTAGTAACAGGTCTGACCTGCAATGCCGAAACGGCTTCAGCTGCTTTTTCCCTCTCCGCTAGGGCATCTATGACCTGTGCTTCCAAACTCTCTAAGTTCTGTCAAGGTGGAGAGAAAAGGAAGCCTAGGATGTCATTTTCCAGCAACAAAAAGAGATAATGGTGGTACATATCAAGTAAGAAACAACACAGATCGGCTGATGCCGACTACCTTTTGATGTTTGACTGACAATTCAGAAAGTGCAGTTTGCCTTCTCTCTTCCAGAGCTTGTAATTGCTTTCTCAGGTCCTCCAGCACCTAGGATAAAAGGACATAAGAATATGATCGAGAGTAGACACAGCCTCCTTCTCTCTCTCTCTCTGTATAACTCTCTCTCCCTTTCTGTTTAATGCAGACTACTAGTCCGGAAAATAAAGAGAACAGACCTGGTCCTTATCAAACAGCGACTGTTGTAGTGTCTCTATCATATTTTCTTTAGGCTGCAAAGAGCCGCGTATTTCTTCGATAGAGTCCCTGAGCCTGTGTATGGAATAATAAGAGAGAACAGAAGTACTCAAATCCTAAGGAACCGCTGGTAAAATGTGTAACAGATAACATCCATCTCATGCAGTCCCCAGTAATAAGCATAACAGAGGGACGTTCAGAAGGCCATCTACACAGGCTATCTTTATGATACTTACTTGTTATTGGCACTCCTTAGTTGTTGCCTCTCTGCATCCATTGCTTTCAATGCTTCATTCGCCTGTTGCCTTGTACGTTCCAGCTCTTGCTGCATGGATGACTGCTGTGATGAAGCTCGTCCAGCCGTTTCGTTAACTTCCTGGAGCTGGGCGTCAAGATCATCTTTTTCCTGAACATAGCAATATGCCATTAAGATTTAGTCTGTGCACAAAGTAGCTAATATATAT
>KE150526.1:1328252-1343618 GCA_000411095.1 Aethionema arabicum
GGTGATTTCGGAAACTCAGAACAGAAAACGTTTAATTCTTTACAGACCAACCCTCACCTTTTGGATTTCTTGGATGCGCTGTTTAGCCCTTTTGTGAAGCCTGGTGAATTTGGCGTCAAGGTCGGCATATTTCTCTTCACGCTCCTTTATTTCCTGCTCCAATTTCTGTTGAACTACACCAATAAGTAATGCACAAGATCAGGAATATAAAGAAAATGCAGATATGATTTATCATGCTTCCAGTAGAAGAGCAAAAATATATGTCTGACCTTCGGAGAACTTAGTGGAGTATTCTTGAGCTTTTGCATCCGCCTCAGAGTAAGCTTCCCTTAGATGTTCTAGAGCTTGTTCAGCTGCAAGTCGAGTTTGTTTTTCTATATCTATTTCTCTACCCAAAGCTGCAACCTGTTCATGAAGTTCTTTCACTTCAGCTAAGTCTGCTCTCTCCCCATCACCTTCATCAACTTTCTGGTAAGACCTATCGTGTTCTACTTCATTCTTGAACCCCTTAAATTGAGACTTGAGAAAGTCATTTTCCAATCTCAGTTCAGCAATCACTTGCAATAGCTGATCATGATTCTCACCCAAGGAGGGAGTGCCACTAAGCGATCCATTTTCTGTCAAATTCTCCTTAGCATCACATATGTGAGACGACTCTTTTTCTTGTACTGATACTGATTTATCTGGCGCATGGTTCTCCCCTTCTGCAGCCACATCAGGGTCCTTGTCTCCTGACATCTTGGCGGATGTTGGAACCAACTCTGATGTTAGAAAGAAGGGGAAGGGGAAAGTGTTAGCTAGTCAGTGTGGTGCACGCAGATGAGCCCAATAGCCAAATGAATCATTAATATTTGAATCCACTGTAAAAGCTGAAACTATCAAATCAAAAGGTTAAGCGACTAAAATTGGAGAAATCATAATTAGAATCGAATCAAATATCAAAAGCTAAAAGAGTCTTCGAAAAAGCTACACAAGCAGGGAAATGCAAAGAAGCGAATATAGACAATATGATTCTAAGGGGTATCAAGCCAGAGGAGAAAGCAGAGATGAAGCTTACCTTGAAGGAATCAGAGGATGGTGAAGAAGACGGAGTGTAAGATCGCAAGGGATCTCGATTCAGGATTTTGGATCTCGCCTTCGGGTGAGATCAAAACGTTGTCGTTCTGTCCCGTCGACCAAACGTCGAAGAACGGCAAAAGTGTTTGTGAAGGGTGATTTAGTAATTTTAGGCGTCTTCGTTTAAAAAGTAGAAACCCCGTTATAACTATTAACAAGAAAAAGCCTAAAACTCTGGTCCAGATTTGCGTTGTTAACAGTTTGTCAGATTAAATAAACTAAGTGTATGCGTCAGAAATGAATACAGAAGACAGAAGATGAAGATGAAGAGGCAGAGGACGTTCGTGTTCTTATATAGACTTTGTGGGGGCGCGAAGCTCGTTCATACGTTGAGAAGGGAGAGACAATGTAACGTGAATTGTACAACAAGAAACTAAAGACAAACACCAATTCAGCTTTAGCTGCAGCAGCAGCGGCACGTCACCAAGTCTAGGCAAGTGTAGGGTCTTGACTTTTGCTCCAGTTCATATGTTGTGGGCAGTGGCTCTAGACTATAGTTCCCGCTGCGAACACAGCAGACGCTATATATGTTCCTGCATATTCCTCTGCTAAACGGATGCACTCGTTCCGGTATATTCCTGCAGCACCAACGATGTTAAGTTAAGCAATACAACACCAGAATTCCTACTCATTCCTCATTATTCCCCTACTTTGCACCACACAAAAACAGTCTAGAGTGTTTTTACTCTTAACAAAAGCTAAACCCTACTATGAGACAGAGAGTAAGGATTGGATACCTCAGATATGGAATCCGCCTTCGTCTCACCAGTTCATATGTGGTTTGATTTGTCAGAATGAGGTAGCTGAACACATCATATTAGCATCCACAAATAAGCATTAGACAAACAAAGGGTTCGTTATTGTGGAACTATTGAGACATGTGACAACTACCTGTGAAAAAGCAGTAGAAGCAACACAAAAATCAAGGAGATAGCCAAGACGACCAGCAGCAATATGATGATCGCATCCTTCCACCTGCTCACATTTCCCATTCATGCAGATTCAACTTCATATCTTTTATTAAAATAAAGAACAAGAAATTGCTAGACAATCTAAAATAAAGAGGAAGAAAATACCAAGGCTTTGATATGTTATGCAAGTAGTTAATGTACAAGATGAGCGTCCAGATGCATAGGGCTGTCTCTCCGCATATGTACCACCTGATAACGTAGAAACATGTTTGCGGGTTACAGTTAACTCTTAGTGTTCATCTTTCTATACCATTAAAGCCATCAGCCGTTGGCTATCAATGCGACCATCTTTGCATATCTACTCTTACAAGAATGTATAAATAATAGTGTTCGGATATTGTCGGATTACCAGAATTTAGAATGGTTGTTCTGGCCTATGCATGTGCCAAGCCAAACACAGTGATGATCAAACTGAAGAACACAGCGGTCACAATCATGACAATGTTTTGCTCGTGGGGGCTGCAAATTTGAAGAGAAAAAAAAGGGTAAAACTACCAACAAGGGAAGTCGGACAGTGATCAATCAAATCATACAAGATTCAACTGCATGACCAAAATTTCTTTACCTGCTCCACGTGACAATAGCAGCATGTCAAATTTCTGCAAGGTATAGAAGAAAGAGCAGTCAGCAGTCTTCTACTATAAGATATCATATAAGGAATATACCATCACGCTGGATTTGTAAGCTTTAAATTTCGGTTCAAGAACTTACTCCCAGATCAGATCACACACAAGATGGGTAAGCAAAAGTTTATCCCTGTGTTGAATAAAGTTTATGTATACCTAACAGACGTTCCAGGGGGGTAGAGGTCCAAAACCACCTTAGCCCAGGAAGTTGGAGTACCTCTGAGAAGATTGCCACCGGAAACCGAATCACCTCCTTCCAGATTGACAATTAAGCTCTCACTTTTGCTTGAAGTAGGTTGTCTTCGCTTAAACGGCATAATAAAAAGTATAAGAAGAAGGTGAGACTTGATTAAGGTAGCTTTTCATTTCATCAAACACCATAAAGTTTGCAATTACACCAAATAACCATTCTCACAATGAGGTCGTTGGTGTTTTTCTAAAGACTGAATTTGCCTCACACAAGTCCCTCATTGCATCGACAACGTATCTGATGACCATAAAAGAGAAGAGAAGTAAAGGTCTCAGAAGCTAGGTTTGTTCAGCAGAAAGATAAAGAAGCAGTAAAGGGCAAGGATGCAAACCCAGGTGAAGAACCAGAAGTAACAAAGTACTGCACAAGTGTGGCAAGAAATAACAATAAATAAGAGCCCATGTACCTGAAAAAAGAAGAGGGAAACTCGTAGTAAAATAAGATGAGCGACGGAATTGGCACTCAGATTGAAGAGGAACAGGGCATAAGAATTACCAAGGTTGTCGTTGAGTTTGTTCAAGTAATTTTGCATCGAAAAGGAGCAGAATACCGACGAAGAGAACATGCAGGGCCACCAGTGCCAATTTAAGAAACAGAGAAGATCTCCGAACTGGTGAAGAAGAAAGGCAAAATCAAAGACTGGGATAAGTCGATGGGAACCTAAATTGAGCTGAGAAAAGGGATCGGATACTATAGGAGCAATCCCCGCAAGTGATTAGGTGGAGAGAAAGAGAGAAAAGGCGTACCGGGGTCTGAGAGACAAGGAAGGAGACGGAAACACGGATCCGGTGGTGAATCGGAGGAGTAAGAAAAAGGGCGACAGACACCCATGGTTGACTCACTCAGGCGACAGACAAGACATTCGACGCAAAGGCAAAGGCGATCGCCAAAACCAATGAATCCTTCGGAGACAAAGCGAAGAATGATAATTGGGCATTGGATAATTGGATAATGCTAAATTCAGATTTAGATTTAGATTTACTGTTTAGATCCATACAAAGATTACATTTATTGTTCGGCTCAGTTTGCATTTTCTGGGCCCAATTATTACGACAACTTCCTCCCTCCATTTGCTCCGAGTAGCAAACGCATATAATAATACTATACTATAGTTCCAAGAAAAAGGAGGTATATATTTTGTAACTTAATATAAACCGAAACTTGTAAAAAGCATAACTATAACGAAAAATATATTTGTCCATGAACTACAACTTTTTAGTTAAGGTAAGAATAAATTGTAAATTAATATATAAGTTTTTATTTCAAATACAAATTGAAACTTAAGAAATATTCGTGTCTGTCTTTAAAAATGTATATAAAACACATGAAATAATAACCTCCAAGAATAGGAATTTATTAGTATAATTGTAAGTTAATATAAGAAAGTTGTAACTTATTATAAAAATGACTCAAACACTTTGTGTAAATTGAAATGGGTAATAATAGATTGAAAAAAAGAATCCATGTTATATGTATTCCTCCATTTACACATTTTTCTACTCCACCCTTTACATTCATTCCTCTCCCTATCCTTCTTTCATGCATTTATACAAGATAGATACCATCAATGTCAAAATACATCTTACATTTTATCTCCTCACATCTTCTTTTGCCTTTGCATCACCACTCCACCTTCATTTTTTTCATCCACACCTTATCTACATCCATTTCGTTTGGCACCTACGTTATTCAAATCCTCACCTACTAGCTACTTATCTTTCTTTAATCGTAACTCTCAGGAGATACTACACCTTCATATGCAACTGAGCTGCAACCATACAACTCCATTATCAATGTCACATCCCCCATTAGTAGGGACTTCATATGCAAACCAGGATTATATACTAACCTCGACTTCTGGAGCTTCTTCAATCTATCTCTCCACATGGCTGCAAAATATGATTCATAGCTTAAGTACGCTTCTCCAGTGACACAACCAAGAAAATAATATAGATGGTTCCTAGAGCATTTTCTATACCTGCATCGTTGTACCTTTCCTCTTTACAGGCTAAATCCATATTCCTCACAAGTTTAAGCTCCTCTGATAGAGGATCTGGTCCTTCTGGAGCACTGAACAAGACAACTGGCCTGTGGTTAGAAACTGTGACAGAGTGACATGGAGTTTTCAAGACAGTCAATCATCAGCAAACTAAAAACCTGTCAAGGATGACATTGAAAATGGTCTTTGTGCTCTGCGCTCTGCCTCCATAACCAATCCTGATAGCATCTTCCAACACTATTTCTTTATTCACATATATTGGAGCCTGGGATTTGACAAACAATAACAGGTTACTGCATGATACCGTCAACAGAAAGACATGATAAGTTTCCTCTCATTGACAAAAAGAAGTCTGAAAGATCTGAGAATTACCTGGCATGTTCTTGCAACGTTTATCGCATCTGATGGTCGTGAGTCAATCCATACAGTACCATTTTCTCCTGGCTGCAGAACAGCTGGTTAACCTCACAAAATGAATTTTGACACATATTTTCCTAACTACAAGTATGTTCGTAGTCTTTTAGTTACCTTGCCGAGATACAGACTTGCGTAGTAACTGTTCACAACTCTACTCGTAATCTTTACCATTTTAACCTGGCAATAATACAATACAGCTTGTTACATAGATGGCCACCAGATATTACTGCTCTAGCTGAGGTTATACTCAGAAGAGGTAACATTTATGTTGGAAACGATACTGTACTTCATATCCGAGTTTGTCCACCGCAGCAGACAGAAACCCAAACTGATCAGGACATTCCTACAGAAAACAAGATTAACAAATGAAATTGGTATCACAGCCTCCAAAACAAGACTTGACATAGGCAACCGCATGTCACATGATACCTCATTCTCGCCTTGTCGTGGTGCCTTTAATAATGTCTCAACAGCAGCATCCCCTGCAGGTGTAAGTAATGGAAGTTAGCAGCCCACATCAGTAACTGCATAAATGGAAGCACTCTTTATAATGAGTTCATGTACGTACCAACAATAACGGGAAGCAAATAGTCACCATCACAAGAGATTTTCAGAAAAATGGTGGGGTGCTTGAATTGACGGAGAAAGCCAAGTCCAATTGGGAGAACACCAACCCTGGAATCACTGGCTCTTACAGAAAATGGAGGTAAATGCCTAAAAGTTTGCCACATTGAGTCTTCCCGAAATCCGTGTCTTCGCATTTTGTGATGCATAGTTGTCTCTGTTCTAGTTAAAAATGTTCAGCAGTTCAGCAATACTGAGATAGGCGTGCAAAAACTGAAAAATGAGAGACCAGCCACCGCCACACTCTCCTGACACGGTATTTCCCTAGGCTAACGCAACCTCTAATCAGCCAATGCCACAGGACCATTCGAAAACGAACTAAGTTCAAATACCGTGGAGATCTATGGAAACACAGAAATCATGGAAAATGAAAACAAAAATAAAAATAGAAATCACATCATAAGGGGAACCCTAAGAAGTGCGAATCGCAATCGGGGTCGGAACAATGCTTCATGTCAGGGCAACGCCAGTGAGACAGGATATGAAAAATTAAAGGGGGCGGGATGAGAGAACAAGAAAGAGCACCTGAAACGAGGACAGAGGCTTCAAGAAACTCGAGATCGGGATCGCCAAGGCCGGATCGGGAGGTGGAGCTTCCGTGGGTAGAATCACAACAAATAGGGGAGAAATTGAGGAGACGACGAGAGCGCAAGGGTGTGAGGTTGAAGGGGACGCAAGAGCGAAATGAGGAGGGAGAAGGGGAATTGGAAGAGATGGAGACGGAGATAAAGCGGGTAAAGATAAGAGAGTCGGTGAAAAAGGTTCCAAGATGGGCGGGTTGAAGGGTAGAGAAGACAACTCCGGGCATGGTGTATTGATGGTGGTGGTTGTTATGGTGAAGAGAGAGAGAGAGAAAGAGAGAGAAAGAGGGAGCAGAGCAAGAAAAGGAGAAGGGAAGAGATGAATGGAGACGGAAGACGTCAAAGACTCAAAAGCCCAAAGGTGAAAGGTGTTTCACCTCTTTTATTTTAAAAATTTTAAATTTAAAAATGTAATCCGTATTTTATTTAGTTGATGTGATGCGAGGATAAGATTAGGCTCTGTTTATTAGTTATTAAAAAAACTCGTTTAGTCACGCGGAAGAATAATGAAGAAGAAGGTTCCCAAACGCGCGCAACTGTTATTATTTTATTATTCTTTTTTTTTATTCACAATCACAAATGGTAATAATAATTAATTAAAAAAAAAAGAAGAAAAAGGTTTCGTCTGAGACCAAAACTCATTATTCCTCTTTTCCCCTATTTGCCTCTCCTCCCTTTCTTCGTCTTCTTCGTCTTCCTGGATTCCTCTCATTCATGGATTCTCGTGCCCTTTCCCTCCTCAATCTCGCCCATCGGATCAAAGACTCTTTCCATTTCGCCATTTCAACTCTTCTCACGAACATCTTCTCCGCGCTCTTCACCTTCTTCTTCGCTTTAGGTTCCTTTCTTCTCCCTCCTTTTTCTTTTATTCTCTCCCCCTCATGCCTCTTTCTCATCCCTTCATACGTCTCCCTCTGCGATTCTATCTTAAAACCACATCAATTAAACCAACATTTTCTTTTCTTTTCTTTTTTTCGAAACTACGCTACATACATAGGAACAACACCATTCTTTCTTCCCTTGCTTGATTCTTTCCGTCTTTGTTTGCCTCAGTGGGGACTCTGCTAGGAGCACTTACAGGAGCTTTGATCGGCCAAGAGACTGAGAGCGGATTCATTAGAGGCGCTGCGGTTGGGGCTATTTCTGGTGCTGTCTTCTCCATCGAAGTCTTTGAATCTTCCCTCATCCTCTGGCAATCCGACGAGTCTGGAATTCGATGCCTTCTCTACTTGGTATATTGTCCTTGTTTCTTTCTTTTTGTTTTTTGTTCAAATTTCTGATTCTCCCTGCTTATAGCTCAATGTTTTCCCATCCATAGATTGATGTAATTGCTAGCCTTTTGAGCGGAAGGCTTGTTCGGGAGCGTATTGGTCCAGCAATGCTAAGTGCGGTCCAGAGTCAGGTAAAACACTATCTAAGCACATTGGATCATCATTCCATATAATTCTCTTTCTCATTCTCATTCACAATCCAATGTGTTCATTTCGTAATGACAGATGGGAGCTGTGGAGTCACAATTCCAAGAACCAACAAATATCTTTGACACTGGCAATTCAAAAGGCCTCACAGGGGATTCTCTAGACAGGATTCCAAAAGTCCGAATTAGAGATACCTCGGGGGAGATGGTCTCTTGTTCTGTTTGCCTTCAGGTTTGTCTCTGTTTGCTTTTATGCTTAAGTAGATGGTCATCATAAGTGTTAGATATGTAAGGTTTGAATCGCATGAATGAGAGCTTCTAGAGGTGTTTCCTTAAGCTCCAAGCTCCAAAATAGATAGGTGAGAAGTAGTTGAAGATAATTAATGAGGTGTGTTGGTGTTGAAGCAGGACTTTCAGGTGGGAGAGACAGTTAGAAGTTTGCCGCAATGCCATCATATGTTTCACCTACCATGCATTGACAAGTGGCTTCGCAGGCATGCTTCTTGTCCCTTGTGCAGAAGAGATCTTTGACCATTCTCTTTTCTTCTACTGCTCTTGCTCTTGTAAATCAGGATATATAGCCCAGACACAGAAGCCACCACATGAATCTTCCCTCCTTATATAGATTTATACATACGCCTCCTAACACATTACACATTTTGATGCATCAATCATTGTAACTTGACTTCTCTCTTAGAGACTTGTATGTCTTCAGCTCTTGTTAATGAATGTTACATTAAAGGACATGTTGCAAGAAGAAGTGTGAATAAAGGTAATAATACATTTTACATGAACAAGTCTGAAGAAAAAAATAATGGGGATGAGATGATCCAACAGGTCAGTAGCTTCAGTTTTAAATTACACATTTCTTATACCCAAAAGAAAAGATATATATAAAAAGAGAAAAAACATATTTTTGGTTGAATAAATATAACTACAGGATGAAAGGTGTAGGTGGAAGATGGTGGGTGGTGTACAGAGTATGTGTGCGTGTTGGGGGTTGAGTGCATAGAGTAGTTTTAGAGCGTTTTAGAGCTTCTTTGGGAAGGTGATACCACCGCCACGGATAGAAAGCGATGGGCTTTTAAGAGAAGAAGCTCTGCTCACCAGATTGGTGTCAAGGAAGAGGACGACGACTGTGATGTCGTCGTGGAAATGCCTCCTTACTCCTCTCTCTATTTTCTTCAGGTCAGAGTATCTCATCTCTCTTTTCTTTGCTGCCTCGTGCAGAGCCACCTTCACCAGTCTCCGTGCTATACCCTGCAATCACCACACACTCTTTTTTAACACTTATATTGCGGAAAATAAACAGAGTCTGGTTTTGAATGTGTCTCGTACGTTGCGAGGGTGGTTCTGAACGATTTCAACCGCTTCTTGGTTGCTAAGCTGCTCCCATAGTCCGTCTGAAGCAAATATCAAGAACTGATCGTCTGGCTGGAGCTCATGCACCGTTATTGATGGTTCCGCGCTCAAGATTGGTCTTTTTATTGGCTCACGGAGTCGGTACTTGGTGTACAATGGTTCCCTATTGAACTCTGCTTTCTTTAGATACACGTCCCCTATCGATCTTGAAACCTGCCAAACACCAAAGTATAACATTTGTGAGCTCGGAAAGACCATGGTCAAGAGAGGCAAATATGCATCCCCCAATCTAATGCTGTGAAGGAGTGTTACGAGTCTGTATTAGTATCTGGGATTTCAAATTCCATCTACTTCAAGAGCAGCTCGGAACAAAACCAGATATCTTGACTGCAGTCTTGAAGAGTTTAGTGATGTAGGAACACCAGAAGCACTCGACCTCTTGCTTTAAGACAAGGAGCAAGACGCTGAAGAGTATATAAAGTTGGGGGTTTGGGAGAAACGCACCTGAATAAGTCCCTTAACACGCCACACATTGTGCTTTAAGACGACAATATGGGAGTCATCTGGGTGCAAGGAGTGCATTTCTTGCCTCACCGCCTCTATGCTCACATTATGTTCTGCTGAGAGCTGAAGCGCAATAACCTCACCTGTCGCCTTCATAACCTTCCCCAGTACCGCACGGGAATCCCCAACGTTAGCCACGTAAAGCATCCCCTCACATACCACACCCACCAAGCAGCAAGACCCAACTGCTGCTATTTGTGGCTTCACAGGCCACTGCTTCGTCACAACACCTATAAACCCTTCTTCAGTTGCTTCGTAAGCCTTCTTAATTACATCAACAGACATGGAATCCTGCTCAGCAGCGAATCCTGCAGATTTATAACAAGGAGATTAGCTTTTAGTTGTTGAAATTTATCACCCTTTTTATCCTCATCATCTTGCTTACTCTTTAGATGCTGAAAGAGATGGTCATTAACAAAACGGGAGGTCTCGGGACCTCCATGGCCGTCATAGATTCCAACAAAGGTTCCATAAGGACCTGAATCAAGCGTACTCAAAGGACCAGATTCAACCTGGCTCTGATCCTCAAGGAGATTGTTGGCCTGAACAACGGCCATAGAGAATTCACCAACAAGGTGCTGACCAGAGTCTTTGTACCAGAGCAGGCCGTCTTGTTTTCCCTTCGAATCAGAGTACTTGGCAACTAAAGAGTCCGAGGAGGACGGCCAGAGACAAGCACTCAAAAAGTTCATGAATATGGATAACATCCCTCATCTCATCGGGAACAAGAAGAGAGACCGATTAGCTCAAGAATCTGCAAAAAAAAAAAAAAATCGAGGAACAAAGAGTCTCAGTTTAAAACAAGGAGGGAGAGAGAGAGAAAGAGAGAGAGGAAGAGACCAGCAGAGTCGGAAAGTTCCATTCAATAGAGAGAAATGAAGGCGATGAGTGGTAAAGATGAATCAGAGAGTGTAGAAGGGAAGGTAGAAGTGGAGGAGGAGAGGAGAGATCTGAAGGGAAGAGAGAGTAACATGTGGATCCGAAGCAGATCCAGAGGAGAAAGGCGCGGGAGACGCAACACAAATCTGAGAATCGGAGTAAGGAAGGAAGAGAGTGAAGGAGAAGCGATTGGAGAGGTTTTTGGTGTAATCGAAAGCAGACAAAACCCCTTTTGAATTCAGATCGTTAGGAACAGAGAAGAGCCTTTATGGGCAGCTTGCAGATGGCAGATTGTAGATTGCAGATTGCAGCTTGGAGCAGCGATGAATGATTCACCTCTTTTTCTCTCTCTCCCAATTTACTGGATCAGATTTCCAGACCCTACCCCCACACACGAAATTATCAACAAAATAAAGACAACTCCTTTTCTCTCTCTTAATTTCTTTCACTTAATTACCCTCTTTCTTTCTACTATTTCTATTTCACACCCCCATACTTGTATACGCTTCTTTTTTCACCCCAAAAAGACAAGAAGACATACATACGTGTGCACGTGCACTTCTTAACTCCCCCTCCCCCATGTGGATACATTAGCTGTTCTCATCATTTTCACAATTTATTACTAATTTTTATTTTTAATTAATTTCCCATTTATTATACTACTTGATATTATTAGTAAGCCTTTCATCATATGGACCCATTTTTTCTTAATATTGGGCCTTATTATAATTGGGCTTTTTATTTTATTTTGACGGCCGTGACTTACTCTTTTTGAAAGGAGATAAATTACACATTTCTGGAAGCGACCATTTCAACTTCGTTGCATTTCAATGGCATCTGCTCACTCCATCGCCTTCCTCACTCTTCCCCTTCAACCCTCCAAGCTTGGGAAACTTCCTTCGTCTCCTTTTTCTACTATCTACTCTACTTCTTCTCTTCCATCTCAACCTCGCCATTTTCTAAACCTTCGCAGGTCTGTGCTCAAACTCAAAGGTATCTATCTATCTTTGTTTGGGATCTCTTACTTTCTACTTCCAATTTATCGGCGACTACTATATTCTTCCTTTCTTTCAATTTTTCTCTTCAATTTTCTTCTCGTCGGATACACACGCATTTACACCATGATTGTTTCGATTTTCTTTAGTAGCTAATGCCTAATGGGTAAGGGTTTGATAACTGTGAATACTTCTGGGCAATTAGTGAATTTAAACTGGGGTTGGTTAACATCTTCGAAATTCGATTTGATTTGGATAACACTATCTTCTTCTTCTTTCATAATCTTAAATAAGTTTTTGTCTCTTTACATGAAAATACTAGAGATTCCTGAGCTCTCGAGATTCCTCTAAAGTCTAAAGATTGTGATTACCACCATATGACCTAATCGTACCGATTTGGCTTCTTACTATGAGTATTTCCTAACATGGATTGCTTTGTGCTAACTTGATAGGGCTACCAAAAGCACAGTCCAAAGAAGCTGAAGTTAGTACTGTGGGAGATGCATTCACTAATGTCAAGCATATCCTTCTGCCAGTGACAGATCGCAACCCTTATCTTTCTGAAGGGACCCGACAGGTTACCTTACTTAATTCTTACTAATATGCATGTTCCATTTGTATGCTCTCATCTTCTTACTTTCTGGTTGTACAAAGCTTTTTTGGAACTAGTATGCTCTTTTTCTTGAGAAAAGGACATCAAAACTCATGATCTATTACATTCTCTGGATGCTTTCTTGTTGTATTTTCTAATTCTCTGAATCCTGAAACATGTGCTAGGCTGCTGCTACAACAACTTCTTTGGCAAAGAAGTATGGAGCTGATATTACAGTTGTAGGTAAGCCTTGTAACCCTCGCATCTGAGCCATATTTTAGATCATGATTTTTGATTCTAAAATCGTTTATTCAGTCATTGACGAAGAAAAGAGAGAATCATCCTCTGAGCATGAGACTCAAGTATCCAACATCAGGTGGCATCTATCCGAAGGTAGTAGTCCAGTTATTTTCAAAACAAGTTTCCAAATTTAAAAGGGAGCCGAGCTATGTGTGTGTTTTGTGTGCAGTAAAGTTATGGTTATAGGATTGGTGAGATTATTAAAACTGATGAAGAAAAACAATCCAATGGAAACAGGTGGGTTCCAGGAGTTTAAGTTGTTGGAGAGGCTTGGAGAAGGCAAAAAACCAACGGCCATAATAGGGGAGGTGGCTGATGAACTGAGCTTGGACCTGGTGGTTATGAGCATGGAAGCAATCCACTCTAAGCACGTAGACGCCAATTTACTTGCAGAGTTCATCCCCTGTCCCGTTCTACTCTTGCCCTTGTGATCAAAACATCATCTCATTGTACATAGACAGATTGTGAGACTAATTGCGTGAGAACTTAGCAAATGGTCATCTCTCCCGGCAAAATCAAATGTTAAACGAACTGCTTCGTTTTTGCCGGGAAGCAAGTGTTGTTTAAGCTACTTGTTTCAGTGGTTGCTTTTTTTAAGCAATAGAGTACCCAAAAGCTTCTTCTAACAAAAATCTCACTTTTATTACAAAAAGGGTTTATTTTTTTCTGTTGGCCTTGGGCCCTGTTTAGTTGCGGACCGGGCCTGCTTGGGAATTGCCGGCGAGTTCCCAATGAACCAGAAACAATAATTTCATATTTAACTTATAAGTAATAAATTATTATTAATCTACTAATTCAAAATAAACCAAAATCAAGCGTTTTTATACATTTTAAAAATCAATTACATAACATGTAAGTGTTATTAGTGTTAATATTTTTGAAATTTGATTATTATTATTATAAATAGTGTAATACTATATTGTACTAATACTTTGTCTAACCATTATTAATTTGAATCGTATTGTATGAAGACATTTATTATGGCATGGTTAACAATATAACTTTATTTTTATAAGAAAAAAAACAATATACATTAACTTCATAATGATAATAATTGTGTTCGTGATTTACAATTTAAGAGAATCTGTATCATTTTTTTTTTGTTTTCGCTAGAATCTGTATCATTTAAACTTTAAATTCTCTCTCTATATATGCTCATACATTGTTATACATTTAATAAAATTATACGAAACGGGATAATAGGGTTTAGTAAAAAATAAGAATGTGGCCAATGAGATGACTTCACAGAGATTGATATCGAGGGAGAGAGGTTATTTTAGTAAATTTTCAAAGCGGCGTGAGGTGTTGTTTTGAAGGGTAAACAAACTCTTTTTTTTTACTTTTTGGCCAATTTCTGGAGCCACCGGCGTTTCTCTTCTCTCCCTCCGGCGCTCTCCTTCTTCTTCTTCTTCTTCTCCGCCGTTTTAGATTCAACCTCTCTTATCCTCTCTCTTCCTATTCTCCTCCGGATGACTACAACGGCGAGTAGTGCTGCTAATTCTTCATCGCATATCCCTCGCTACTCCATGGACGCCTCAACATCGCGATCACGTAGTGATTCCTCTCCCTGGTTGTCAGGGGATTCCCAAGTTATCACTGATGATCCCGCTCCCTCTGTTTCCTCCTCTGTCCTTCAGGACGATCCATGCTTCCCTTCTGTGAGTCCTTCGGCTTACCCGCCGGCCGGGAAAGACAGTTCCGATCACGACAATGCTGATAAGAAGCCTGTCTGGAACAAGCCTTCTAATAGCTCCACCGGGGTCCCCCCTGTCATGGGGGCCGAATCCTGGCCTGCTTTGTCTCTTTCTGCTAGGGCATCTTCCAACAAATCTCCCTCTTTGGAATCTTTCAGAGGTTTATCTGATGGATCATCGACAATGCCGGTTTCGCAGGTACTTCCTCCCTACCCGTTTTCTTTCGTTTCTTCAAATTATATGCTGTGTGGATATCAATGAAGAACGATGGAGGCTGTAATTGTTTGTAAGCAATCCTATAAGGTCATGCCTGTCTCAGGGAACTTAGGGTTTGATTCATATCGGCATAAGATAAGATAGGGGTTTTACACCCAACGTTCATGTTTCCTTTCGGTTTCTTCTCAAGCCCATTGATTTGCATGATACGAGTGCACCCAGAGTATATCACCTCTTTTTTTTTTTTTTTTATTATTGTCTCATTCTTTTCAAATGGAGTGCAGGGTGGTGGAGATCCTCTCAATCATACTCACAAACCAAGTAGAGGCAATGCCATTGCCAATTCCAGCTCGAGTGCATCTGAAAATCATTCTCTGAATGGTCAAAAGAGGTCTTTTAGGCGAAACGCATCCTCCAGTAGTAACACTTCCTACCCGGCCCCTTTTGACAATGCAGTTGTTGCACCATTAACCACTATCTCAACCAGAGATCAGACTCACACCCAAAGGGGTGCCTCTTACGCTACAGGGACTACTCAGTATCGGAATTCGCATAGGAGCCGGAACAACAACTCTTACCCACGTGGAGATGGCGTTCACCATCACAACCATGGAAACAGGCGGCACTATGATCATGGGAATCAAAGTGGCTTTCCTCATCGTAACCATTCTGGGAGAGGCGTGCACTTGCAACCGCCACGGGGTATAGGGTTTGTGAGACCACAACAGATGCAGATGGGGCCACCATATTTACCTGCCAGTAG
>KE150526.1:1343750-1355459 GCA_000411095.1 Aethionema arabicum
AATACATGCCAGCACCTCAAATAGGTCCATATGGCGGCCCCATGCTTTACCCAGGTATGGTTGATGGTTTAGTGATATCTCATGCTCTCTTAAGTCTTATATATCCCTTATGTCTGCTAACTGCTAATTCACAATGTTGCATCTACAGATTTTGTGCAGCATCATCCACCCCCAGAATCGATGGGCTTATTTGGACACTTCCCACATCAACCCATGTATTTTCCTGGATTCGATCCCTTCTACAGTAAGATATTGGCACAAGTAGATTATTATTTCAGGTATTTGTCTCTGTCATTTTTTCCATACTAGTTATCTGCTTGCCTTCCCACCTCTTTACTTCTTTTTGGTCTACCTTAATGTTCCTTAAAATGCAGCGCTGATAACTTAAGCACAGAGTCTTACTTGCGGCAACAAATGAACGATGAAGGATGGGTTCTTGTTAGTGTCATAGCAAAATTCAGGAAAGTAAGTGATTTCTCGTACAAAATCAACTGTTGTGTGATTATGATGTGAATTGTTGTCTAAGAATTGCATTGGTTTGTTTACCTGATCTTGCTACTCCAACCTGGAAAGTTCTTTTAGTTGAAGTGATAGATTTAATGCATTTGGATGTTGTAACTGTATTGAAGAAATAAAAGATATTATTTTGAGATGTTTGTGAATTGTGCAGCTGGCGGAACTGACCACCAACACCCAAACTATATTGGATGCTTTAAGAAGTTCAGAAGTGGTGGAAATTCAGGTATGTGAGATGTTTAGCTTCTGTAGTTACAAACCACCATCCTCCGTTGCCTCACATTACAATATGGATGAGATTGTAGGGTGAATCTGTAAGGAGGCGAGGAGATTGGAAAAAGTATTTATGGCCTCGTGAGCTCTCTGGGTTGCGTCCAGCAGTACCAGCACCACCAGCTGCAGCACCAGCACCAGCTGCAGCACCAGAAACAGCACCAGCTGCAGCACCAGAAACAGCAGCAGACGAACCTAACAACAGCACCTCAGTGGAGTCGAAACTGGAGAGCATGACGCTTTGAGAGAAGATAGAGGAGAGTAAAGAGATGGGAGTAGGAGGTGTGCTTCCTTTTGCAGTACAAATTCTCCAATCTTCCCTTCTCTGCACTCTGCGTCTCTCTCTTTCTCTCTGTTGGATAGGAAAGGATACTGAAAATAACATGATGCTGCACCCTAACCTTTTATTTTATTTTTTGGGGGTTTTTCTTTCATATAACTTTTGGATAGGACAAAGTGTTGAGACATGAATTTGTTATCTCCGCTGAGTTCTTTATTAACTTTATTATTTGGACAAAATAAATAAGGTGGTTCCCAAGTCTGTGGAGTGTGAATTGATTCAAGTTGTATATAAAAGGTTCTTCTTTATCCCCATGTTTGGTTTGGCCATTAATTGTTCCACGTGGCCATCTTCTATTGCTTCCTCAGCAAAAGCGAGAAGGAAGTAGAACGCTCTAGATTCACCTCCTTTCGACCAATGTCTTTACATAGGTGAGATTGTGCAGTCAACAGGTGGCTAAGTTTGCAGTGACATCTCTCATTCTATTACTCCTCCACGTGCCTATTATATGTAAACTGTATAGTAACGTTTCCAGTTTCCGTTGAAGTAGGTATCGTTATCTGCATTGATGGGCTGCCTGGACGACGTTGCAGACCTCTGTTACCGCTCCTCTGCTTTCAAACGCCACAAGAAGCTGAAGCAGTTCCAGGTTCTTGCTTAGATTTGCTCTTTTTCTTTTTTTTCCTTCTTCGTGGGGTTCAAAACATAGAATATAACAAGAGTGTTTTGGGTTTGGTTTTGTGACGACGATAACAAAAAAGAAAGTGGAGATCAAAGTGAAGATGGACTGCGAAGGGTGCGAGAGACGTGTGAGGAAGTCGGTGGAAGGCATGAAAGGCGTCAACAAAGTCATGGTGGATCCTAAACAGAGCAAACTCACGGTGGAGGGCTTCGTGGACCCTTCCAAGGTCTTCTCTTTCTTTTCTCCACTTTTCAGTTTTGAGTGAAAACGTTGCATCATTGAAGAGTCCCTAATAAAGTTGATGATGAAGTACATACAGGTGGTACGTCGTGTGATAGAAAGGACGGGTAAGAAGGCAGAGTTGTGGCCTTACGTGCCCTATGAGGTGGTTCCACATCCTTATGCTCCTGGTGCCTATGACAAGAAAGCCCCTCCTGGTTACGTTCGTAATGCACTCGCAGACCCTGAAGTCGCACCTCTTGCTCGTGCTACCTCTTTCGAAGTTAAATACACTAGTGCTTTTAGCGACGATAATCCAAACGCTTGCACTATCGTCTGATCAAATCATCAAACCATACCATACCATACCAGTTAGTATGTAATGTATGTGTGCGTTTTGTTTTCTGAGTCATGTGTATCATGTAAAGTCGAGAGAGAATAGAAAAGAGAAAGAGAGGAAGAGAGAAGTGCAGAGATGTAGGAGAAGAAGGAGAAGGAAGAGAGAGAGGGTGTGGGAGGCCATGGATAGAGTGATGACACAAGCCAAGACCCAAAGTGGATACATCAAAAGCAGCGAGTAAGAGAGAATGAAAAGACAGGTGCAGAAGAGATTCATGCTTCTTCTCTCTATACCTTAACTTACTTCTATTACCATCACTCATCTTACTCAGTATAAATATTGTTTGGAAAGAAACTAGAGAGAGGTGGGAACATGCAAAAGAAGTTGTTTGTGCTCAAAATTGGGGAAATGCCTCACGCATTTGCATTTCACCACTTCTTTCGGAACTGAAACAGATTCAAATCTCCCTTGTGTACCACTTACACAAATATTATATCTTCCAAAAAAAACAAAGTGAACAAAAGATGTGATCATCTTCAAAAGGTATGCGTGTAAGATACAGAATTCCCAGTTATACACATCAATGAACGGTTCAGTCTACAAAGGCTACTTATCTTATGCATTTATTTCACTCTTAAGTTCTCCTTATGCGGTATACAAATTTATATATATATTTGCGAGGCAACCCCAAAATTGGAGCTTGGAGAGAGCTCAGGACTTTGAAAATGCAGTAAGTGTAGCATCCAACGCCTTGTGATCATAATCCCCAGTGAAAACGCAGTTTCCCAAGGGGCCTTTGAGAAGAATGAGCCTCAGCAGTCCATCTGCAACTTTTTTGTCCACCTGCATTAAACCACTCCAAATCGGATATTTATTTCAGAGACTCTTATCAGAAACATCCCAAACTCTTTTCATTTACACGTTGATTTCAACACTACTCACCGCCATGATTGATTTGAACATGCTCACGGTCATGCTCTCAGGTGGTGTTGTAGGCAATTTAGCTCGTTTTAGGATATTGTTCACTCTCTCAACGATTGATTCATCGATCCAACCAAGTCGATATGACATGTCCACTGCCATTACCTGAGTGTATAGATGAACCTCTCAGTTCAACCATGTCGATATATAGAGAGAACGGAGGGGGTAAACAGTATTGAAGGGAAAGGAGGAGATACCGTGCCAGCTGCAACAGCTTCTCCATGGAGCCACTCTCCATACCCAAACCCAGTTTCTATGGCCTGCAAGAAAGAAATGATGGGTGTATCCTGACCGTTCTTGGCACAAAAAGAAGAGAATTTACAAACAAGCTTTATATAAACTACTTACATGGCCAAACGTATGACCCAAGTTGAGGGTTGCTCGTACACCGCTTTCTTTTTCATCTTGTGACACAACCTCTGCCTTATTTTCACAAGATCGCTTGATAGCGTAAACTAATGCAGCTGGATCCCTGCAAATTATCACACCATATTTACAGGTATACACACGTTGATCTCAATGTTTTGGGCACACACACCCTGGAGGATATGTTAATGAATTACCTTGCAAGCAACGCCTCAATGTTCTTCTCCTGCCATTCAAAGAAGTCAGCATCCCTAATAAGACCGTACTTGATCACTTCAGCCAGGCCTGATGCCATCTCCCTTTCCGGCAATGTCTTCAAAGTATCAGTGTCTATGAGCACGCACTGTGGTTGGTAAAAAGCACCAATCATATTCTTTCCAAGAGGATGATTGATGCCTGTTTTTCCACCTACAGAAGAATCAACCTGCAAGGGAATTAAATGAGGTCCAGCGAAAATAGAAAAAATGATATAGAGAGCAGAGAAGAAAATGCAAGATGTACTACCTGTGCCATAACAGTAGTAGGGATTTGAATGAAGTTAACACCACGTAGATAAGAGGCAGCAGCATATCCACACATATCACCGATGACACCACCTCCAAGAGCGACAAACGTACATCGTCTATCTAGACGACACTCAATGGCTTTGTCAAAGATTTTCATGAGATTATCCTAGAAAGACTAGACAGAGTCAATAACTGAGGACTGTCCTTGAATTTTCATGAGATATATACGATGAACTCAATACTATATAACACATACCATGTCCTTGAATTTCTCTCCATCAGGCAAAATTACGCTCTCCACTGTCACGTTTGGATTTCCTCTTGTCAAAGCATCTTTAGTCTTTTCCAGGTACAGAGGAGCAACTCGCTCATTGGTCACAATAAGCACTTTCTTTCCGTGAACATGCCTATTCATCCAACAACAAGCCAAAAACCAAAAACCCCAAACAACAAGTATATTCAGTAAAAAAAACTATTGGCCTTCAAGTACAAACTTGTACGATGTTGGTAATACTAAAACAAGGCACACGATTTCGGGGATTAGGTGGGACAAAGATGACACCTTTGAAGAAGTTCTGGTTGATCAAGCAGCCCGGAGCCGATGTAGATTGGGTAACTCCGGTTACCCAAATCAACCTCTACGATTGTGGGAGAAGCCACAGAGCGTTTCTCATCAACCGGTTCATTTATGAGAGCGCTTGCACTAGCTCGCACTCGCGACCTGGACATAGTGGTTGAAGATAAAGATAATTCCAAGGATTTAGACTTTGCAGAGGCCAGCGGGTACAAAATGGCTCGTGGAGCAATCAAGGCACGAGTGTCAAGGGAGTTGAGTTTGTTGGAGGATATGAAGAGTGAAATGGTGTTGGCAGTGGCGGAAGCCATGGAATTCGATCTGAATCAGAAGTCGAATTTTGGAGGAGAGAGTTAAAGAAGAGTCGTTGATGTGAAGAAATGCATAGATGATTGGTTTGGTGAAGGCTTCGGAGACGGCGTTGGGGGTAGGTGAGTCTAATTGGTAGGCGCCGTGTAATCCCCTACCACTCAGCGCACGCTATTGCTCACATCATGACCGTCAGATCTTTTAATCACATCTCAATCTTTACGGTCTGTTATCTGCCACGTGGAAAGACGTTGTATTCTGTATCTTCTCATGTACGCCCAAACCAAACGTCGTCGTTTAAATCCACCCGCGAAAAACTGAGTCATGAACTGGGTTTAGTGGAGCGACGACAAGCCGGGGAGGATCAGAAATCAGAATCGTCGGAAACTCTACAACGTTCGGTAAATCCGAAAAGCTTGTCGAGACTTTAATCGAGTAATCAACTTCCTTTCTCCTTCGTTCCCTTCGTCCTTCCTAAACTATAGGCGATAAATCTTTCACAAAAGGTTTTTGGTAATGGGGAAGGGAAATCAAATGGTTGTACTGTCGTTGGAAGATGAGGATGACGAAGATTTCGCTAGTTTGATGTCATCGCGTTCAAATTTGAAGTCAAAATCGAGGTCCTCGGGTGGTAGCAGGACTAATCCTAGAGCGTCGAAGAGAGCTCGACTTTCGGATGCTAGGGCGAAGAAAGAGCCGAGTCACGTTGATGAGGCGTGATTTCTCTATCTAGATTCGCGTGTACGTTTTTTTTGCTTATTATTTGCTATGGAAGATCCTAAATTTCGCTTTTGTATGGCACTTAGGTGAGATTGTCTTTCGAAGGTTTCGAGGAAGCTTTAAGCGGGTCCAAGGTATCTGCTGGTACGCGGAATTGCACTGTCTTGTCGACAATTTTCAGTTTTTGTGTGCTATTCCGTGATGCTGTTGTGCCGTTATCGAGTCTTAGCAACATTTTGTTCACTCGTGCTTCCCTTGTCTGTCATTTCATTGGTCCTTGGTTTTTTGAGGTGTAATTTAGTGTCATGTTTAGGTCATCAAAGTAGCAAGAAGACGGATTTATGGCTTGAAAAATACATGCCTCGTACTTTAGAAGAACTTGCAGTTCACAAAAAGAAGGTATTTCTGTTCTGTGTTTTCCTTTCTGCTCCGCTTTCTCTTTGGTTCACGGAAAAATATTAACTTCTTTTTATCTTCAGGTTGAAGAAGTTAAACTGTGGTTTGAGGCAAGTATGGGTTCCTCGAAGGTGATGTTTTGGTTTCCCTTTAAAAAATTGTCTTAGGATTTGTGAGATCGTGATGCTTGATGGCAGTACTCACATTGTTAGTTCTCTCTTTCTCTCTATCTGCAGGATGGCTTTAGGAATAATGTTCTTTTACTCACGGGGCAAGCTGGAGTTGGAAAATCTGCTACTATCCATGTGATTGCGTCTATTCTTGGAGTCACAGTGTATGAGTGGAATGCTCCTATTCCTACTGTCTGGCATGAACATGTGCATAACTCAAGTTCAGGTAGTAGAAGCAAAATATTTGTTAGTGGCTTAGATTTGGTACTATTGTCAAACAGAGAATGGCTGTTGTTTTAATCCTGCAATTGTCTACGGAATTTTGGTAACTCTCTTAGGACTGAAGTACACATCGAAGCTGGATGAGTTTGAAAACTTTGTTGAGAATACTAGGAAATACGGATTGATTGCTTCATCGTGTATTGGAGGATCAAAGAAGCGCATTGTTCTTTTGATTGATGACCTTCCTCTAACCAATGGGAGGCTTGCATTTGAAAGGCTGCAAAATTGCTTGATTCTCTTGGCGAAATCGACACAGACGCCAACAGTGATATTGTTAACTGACTATGATAAACAAGGCTCTTCTGACCAGACTGTACGAAGCATGGGGGATGTTCAGTCATCCCTTGAGCGAGCAGGGGCTTGTAAGGTTGCTTTGTCAAACTTTTTGCAGTTTTGATTTAACTAAACTTAGCATTTGTTAGCTCTAGTTCATTCCCTGGGCGTGTATTCCCAGGTTGCATTCAATCCCATTACAAAGAACTCAATTAAGAAGACACTTGGGAGAATATGTAGAGAAGAGCATTGCAAGGTAAACTCTGTGGAAATTGATCAGTTGGCGAGTGCCAGTGGAGGAGACATCCGACATGCTATTACATCTTTGCAACTATTCTCTGTTAAGCCAGAGATTAATTTTCCAAAGATAAAATTACCACGCCATGGCATGGATAGCAGTTATCTGGGTGACAGGCAGACGATGTTCAGCGGTTTGGATGATAGTATATCTTCCGGCTTTGGTAGAGATGAAACTCTTTCGTTGTTTCACGCCCTGGGAAAGTTTCTCCACTGTAAAAGAGAGACGGATAATGTTTTTGTATCAGGTAATAATATTTCACTACACTAACTAGTATTGAGAATGCTACGTAAAGCTCAGGATCATGCCCTTCTAAGCTAATGTTTGTGTCAGATTGCAGTGACTTTCTTGTGCATGACCAATTTGCAAGGTTGCCACTGAAAATGGATGCTCCAGAGAAGGTTCTATCCCAAGCACATGGACAGGCTGGAACGGTTGTGGATTTTCTACATGAAAATGGTATCCAACTACTAGCTCGTTTTGGCTCTCCAGTTGTAGAGTGACACAAGCATAGTTAAATTTGATATGTGCGAGCTTTTTGAGCTTAAACATTATCTAATGTGCATTCATAACGTTTATGTAGTGCTGGATTTTCTGAGTGACGAAGCCATAGAAGACACATGGTCCATGTCTTTGTATTTGTCCGATGCCGATGTCCTTCTAGCAGCTTTTAAAGGAAAGATTACTGGGCATAACAAAAGTGAGGACGTTCTACAGTCAGCCGGTGTCTCAGTTGCTGTTCGTGGTGTGTTGTATGGAAACAAACAGCCACGGTCTTCAAGGTTTCTATTACTGATTATGTCATAGTTTGTTTTGTTAGTCTGAAATTCATATTGTGGATTGGCTTGTGTTGTGATGATGCAGATGGCACGTGATGCGAAGGCCAAAACTTTGGCAAGTGGAACAGTTTTCAGTACAAACCAAGGTCTTTACAATTATTTTTGTTTTTGTATTTAGGAAAGAAACCAAATAAACTTGTCCAAACTTTGTGTATGTGCTTAGAGATTTGATGTGTGTATGCAGAAGAAGCTGATGGAACAGAGGAGGATAGGGTATAAGTGGTCAAGAGTTGGAGATATATCAGTAATGGCGACAGAGTATAACCCTAGAGTGAAATGGTTAGGTGAGAGGGCAGCTCCAGAGTGGTCTGCAAATGCAGGGATGGAGGAAGAGGAGAGGGATGTGAGTGATAGTGAAAGTTGTGAAGACGATGAAATACAAGATTGGTGAAGCATGATGATTCTACCATAACATAATATAATAGTCCTAGTGAGAAATGCTTAATTTAGTCTTTAGATGTAACAATTACAAAGTCTGCACTCTGCAGTAATGTATTGGTTAGTGAAAAAATTTGAAGGTTATAGCACATCATTAAGTATTTTTTTGAAAATTTAGTTATTTTGAAAATTTAAAGGTTATAATCCATGATTATGTAATTTTTTGATAAATTTGTTATTTTTAAATTTTGTGGGTTAAAACTTATAAATTAAATATCTTTTTAAATAGTTTATGTTAGACAACTTTTTTGATTATAATCTATTATTATGCAACTTTTTGAAAAATTTGTTAAAATTATGGGTTATAAGTATAACCCATCATCATATAACTTTTTAAAAATTGATTACTTTGAAAAATTAATTTTTTGAAAAATTGATTATTTTGAAAATTTTGTGGGTTATGTAGTTTTTTGAAAAAAGCTGTTATTTTAAAAATTTATAGGTTATAATTCATGATTAAGTGTTTTTTTGAAATAGTTTATTTTAAACAATTTTATGGGCTATAATCTTTAATTATATATTGTTTTGAAATATTTTTTTTGACAAATTTATGGGTTATATAACTCATGATTATATGCATTTTTTTTAATTTGTTATTTTGCTAACTTTGTAGGTTATAATCTTTGATTGTGTAATTTTTTGAAAATTTTCTTATTTTCATAGATTTATGGGTTATAACCCATGATTAAGATTTTTTTTTTTAAAAATTCCTTAGCAAATTTTGTGGGTTTATTACATGTGATTATGTAATTTTTTGAAAAAATTATTATGTTAACAAATTTGTGAATTATAATCCATGATCATGTAATATTTTAAAAAATGAGTTAAAATCCAAAATTATTCATTTTTTTTAGAAAATTTGATTATTTTATAATTTTGTGGGTTGTAACCCATGATAATGTAACATGAGTTTTTTTCTATTCCACAAATGAAACATTATTGTATATAACACCGTTTCTTTTTTTTTAATACCAATCTACTAGTTTTTGTTGGTCAGACTTGTCTAAGACAGGAGTACGAGTTTTCATTATTAGAAATACATGATGTATATATATACACACACAACGTCTTTTATATCATTCTACTAGTTTTTAGTTTACAGTGAAATTGTGTAAAATTGTAATCTAACAACTATTGATGCATTTAAGTATATGACTTATGTGATTCTGTTTGTTTGAAGCAAAACTATCATTTAAATTTTATTAAAGTAATAACTTATGTTTTTGTCAGTTTGTGTAATTATTTTATTTAAAAGAATTTTCTCAGAAGTATTTCATGATTAGTAAAATTATTCTTCAGTAAATTATTATAAACATAAGCATGATTAATTAAACGCTCTTTTATACAAAATATTATTAATTAAAAATAAAACAGTGAAGACAATTTTCGAAATAAAATGAAGTCGCTAAAAAGCACATACGTTTTTTCCCGTTATATTGGCTTGACGCGCCTGATTTTTAAATTTATTTAGATTTAGCGAAAATAAGGTAAAATCTGTGGACTAACCCCTTGCGGTTTTAGCCAAACGCGCTCAACGCGCTTGAGGTGCGCGTAGGATTCCTTTTCATATAGTAAATGTTGGCGAGCTTCCTTAACGCGCGAAAAGAAAGCTTGGCCCATTTAACTTTCATATAGGCTTTTTTCTCTTATGAGCTTTTTTTTCTCATGGGCTTTGTAACAAAGCCTTTGTTAATAAAAACTTATATTTTTTTGCAAACTTATATATATATATTTATTTGTGTTCTTTTTTTGTTTCTACTATATAATATCGGGTTGTATATATATATAAAGTAAATATTATAATTAATCTTAAATATTAAAAATAATCATGCTGCTAATAATGGTCTATTAATTTTTTTTTAAAAGAGCGTAACAATATAATTTTTTATACTTTTTTTTTCCCTATAATTTTTTATACTTAAGTATTTAACTAACATACCAACAATTCAATTTAAACATTAAATAATAAAAAGTATATAGTTGAAATATCTCAATAATTTAAGCTCAATACTAAGTATTTCATAAGTATTTAACTAGTTAGAAAAATAATTCAATTTTCACATTAAATAATAAAAATCATATATTAATCAAATAGTTTAAGTTCAGTATAATATTTGTAAATATATTATTTTAAAATTATAAATAAGCAAATGAGTTCCAATATTTATAAATAAGTCAATATTTATAAATAAGTTCTCTCCCTTGCGGAGGAGAGAAAGTCTCGATAATGAATTAGACAGATACAATTTAAGCCGCTGAAAAATTCACTACACAAACATGATCCTACTCAAATGCTTGTTAAAGAACTTAAACTCAAAGAGAACAAGTTTATCTCTTTGGCCAAATAATTCATTACTAAAACGAATAACTTAACTTAAGTCTCTCGGACTCAGGGATAATGTGATATCTTGGAACACCTTCAGTCTCTGCAACACCCTAGATCCTGTCTTTGTTTCTGTACTCAAAACTGCTGCCATTATGGCCTCTTCGAAGTCCTTGTTATCTGGCAAGGATAATAATACATTATCTGTCTTCTCTAGTGACAGTCTTCTTCTGGTGTTTCCATCACCCACACAATCCAAGGAAGCTGCTCCATTCCCTGATCTTGTCCTCTTCAGCTTTTCATTACTGATAATCTTTGTGCAGACGAACGGCTGTGCATCCACGTTAAGGTTATTCACTACATTCATATTCTTGTGCATAGGAGGACGGTACAAACCTGAACCCTCACTCCCAGTCACCTTCTCAATTCCGTTTTTATCACTGTCACGCTGAGCCTCCCACACGGAGGAGGATATGGAAAAGGGCTCAAACTGTTTTCTAATTCTATGCAAAGGAGGGAATGGAACCCGGACTGAGTTCTCCAGCACGTTAATGTTAATGTTCTCATCGCCGTAAGTACCATCCTCATGTTTAGAGACTGATTTAGTGTACAAACTGTGATCTTTACTTTGATGAGGTTGAGCCAGAGAGGCAGGCCTAGAAAATGCATCTGGAACGCCAGTTTGCTTAGTGGTTCTGGGCATAGGAGGAGCTGGATTGGGCTTTGCATTCTCTTCAATTGCATTACCAGTTGAGACGCCTTGATCTCTGCAGGGCTGAGGCTGCCAAATAGAGGACGACCCAAATATGGCTTCAAAAAGCCTTCTCTGCTCGACCTGATCATCCCCTCCTCTGCTCATCATCTCAGACTCCAAGTCCTTGAGCATCTGCTGTGATCTTTCGTAGGCCTTGAGGTGTGAATCCA
>KE150526.1:1358981-1377456 GCA_000411095.1 Aethionema arabicum
GCCTAGAAAATGAATCTGGAACGCCAGTTTGCTTAGTGGTTCTGGGCATAGGAGGAGCTGGATTGGGCTTTGAATTCTCTTCAATTGCATTACCAGTTGAGACGCCTTGATCTCTGCAGGGCTGAGGCTGCCAAATAGAGGAAGATCCAAATATGGCTTCAAAAAGCCTTCTCTGCTCGACCTGATCATCCCCTCCTCTGCTCATCATCTCAGACTCCAAGTCCTTGAGCATCTGCTGTGATCTTTCGTAGGCCTTGAGGTGTGAATCCATGCCTCTGGGGCCATCTACAACGGCAGGCTTTACTCTTCGTAGAGTGTCTTTGGCTTCGCTGATTCTGCCTTGTTTCATAAGACAGATGCCAAGATTGCACATCTTGTTGTTGTCAGGCGCTATGGTAAGTGCACGCCGGTATGCATCTTCTGCTTCTGCGTACTTTTCTTTCTGCATCAGAGCCCATCCCAAATTCCCCTGTTCAAGTGGTTATCACACAAGTAATTTAGCTATGCGCGTCCTGTTGAATCAATGCACAAACTATAAAAGAAGCTTGATTGCTGCTTACCAGTAGCCGGGTCCCCTCCTGTTCTACAGAGACCTGAAATTTCTTGCCCTGAGATCTGGCTGTTTTGGTGCGTTTACCGTTGAATGCCATGCCTTGTTGTATTAAGAACAGCTTGTGTTTCAGTAGTCCAATCTGGTCATCTAGTCTCCCACATCTCTGCACAACGATCCACTTATAAACACAAGGCAATTGCAAGGAAAAAAAAGAGAAGCCATCTATTGGGTTTTGATTGCAGTACCTTGTAGAGATCTAGGAGGATATTATCTAGGGATTCCTGGGCTTGGTCAGAGCAGCGAGTTCTCAGAGACTTGATAGCTTCAATGGCTTCTTCTGGGCGGTTTTGCTGCTTCATAACAATAGCCATGTCTTTGAGAGCACTGTCCACTCTATCTCCAGCGTTAATGGCAGCCCAGAACAAGGGAATAGACTTCTCTGGGTCCTTCTCCACCAACTAAATTATCATCAGAGAACCGAACACCTCATCACACAAAAGAAGCTAACATGACAAGGTTAATTATTTTTCCAGTTGTTAAGAAAAGCAAAATAACCTGAACGTTCTTGGCTCTAACATAAGGTGTGTCTCCTATAGGAACTTTATGGAGGGCATGAAACGATTCAGAGCAGGTCCTGGAGAGGTTGAGTGGCTTAGCTGGAGAACTCGGAGCGGACTTTGTGGGCCTGAACCCGGGAGGACCATTCCACACATCATTCTTCATCATCTTCGGAAACTGAGACTAAGCAGAGATGTGTGGAAAATGTAGAACAAAGGAGAGGAACAGATCTGGAGCTCTTGAGGGTCACAATTTAGATAAATAGATTTTTAAAATATTCGACCGTTGGGATTACCGTTTATATAACTAGCCGTTGGGCTCTTGTTACTTTCCTCTTATTTAGGGGTACGGGGAGCGTTTTCTTGCCTATTTCCTCTTTACCCTATACGCAGCAATTTCGTTTGAAAATATTTTCGTGGCAGGCCCATTGGACTTAGAAACACGTACTATGGGCTTCGCGAAAATGGGCTCATTATCTGATAGGTACTTATGGGCTCTGTATGTCCAAACTTAGCCCCCGCCTGTTACCCAGAGCCGCAACTCTCTGTTCCAAGTTGCCTGTTTTTTTGTATTAAACCATCGAACTAACAAAAAACGAGTTATTAAAAGTTGAGATTTCCAATCACCACAGAAATAAGTTGAAGGTTTTCGAACCAAATATCAAAAGGTACATAACTGAGAATGGCGACCACCAAACAGCGGCCATGCTTAAGGTTCTTCGATTGAGATACAGCTTATGACCTTTATCAAGTGTCCTTTGGTGGTCCTTTCTTGGCAGCTTCTGCGGCCGCCTTCTCTGCTTCAATTTCGGCTACGATTGCATCAATTTCAGCTTCTTCTAGCTGGCGCAGGCCTCGCTCCTCCCTTGTCATTACAGCAACCTCAATGTTCTTTCCCCCGCTCTCAACTACCTATAATGACAGACCTGTCAGTTTTTTACAATTCACTCTTGTTGCACTTTCGAAACGTTTTCATTAGGCAAGGTCACTTAGCCATCCTCAAAACATTATCATTATCTCCCCAACTCAGGTAGTAAGGTCTCTTATATTTTGACTTAACATACTAAACAGTCTCAGCCTTTTCTACTTCGACGTTTAGTATCACAGGAATGAATTTGCTTCTTAATTGAATCTTTTTCAAGATCTTGACTAGTACACGTGGTTCTGATTAGCAGCATATTGCTCATACCACTGGCTTAAGCTAGCCCAAAAATTAATAGATATGGTATGATCTAGGGTCCCTAGTGGCATGACATACAGAAGTAACCAGAAAGATACTACTTTAATAAGCTTGAGATAATGGTAGGAGAAACTAACCTCTAGAAGAGCACGGATAGCAAGTTTAATAGTTTCTTGGCCAGAGGTTTCTTTGTAGTTCTTCTCCAGAAATTCCCTAATTGAGTTGGAGTTTCTGCCGGTTGCATTAGCTTTCCAAGCAGAAAAAGTACCAGATGGATCAGTCTGATATAGGGATGGGACACCAGAGTATGGGTCAAAGCCAACGATAAGGGTGGAAAGACCAAAGGGTCTCACACCACCACTTTGGGTGTACTTCTGTTGTAGGCCTGCTATGTACCGGGTGATGTACTCAACGGTCACTGGGTCCTCAAGTGTAAGCCTATGGCTTTGACACTCGATTCTAGCTTTGTTAATCAAGACACGTGCATCCGCCTTGAGCCCGGCACATGCCAAGGCAATGTGATTATCAAGGCTCACAATTTTTCTGGCAGATCTGTGAGGAAAAAAGTACCAAGAGTGTTAACACAAACAGAAAGCATAAGCAATTGGGAAGAAACATCAGCTGGATCCTACCATGTTCCAACTATTTACAGTAAAACTTAATACAACTCTCTCAGCACAAACTCCATAAAGTTAACAAGTAATATAGGTTAGGCAGCAGTACAAGAAGAGAATACATCAAGTTCGACAAAACATATAATTTTATTGGGAAAGACCAACCCACAAGTAGAAACGTAGCAGTGTCATCGTCTTAGATATTCAGCAGCAGATATATCACATCATTTCTCAATTACAACAAGATTTTTTTCCCTGAACCTATTAACTAGGGTTCCAACTGCCGATTGCACGCCACAACTACTAAAGACTAGGAGATTCGCAAATTAAGAAGTTATACAAAGACCAAACGACAGCATTCGCATCAGCAAGGCATACCAAGATAGTTCACTCAAGTAGCAACATGGAAATCAAACGATCCAGGTGGAGATCGGAAATAGTACCTGGAATCCTGAAGCTTAGGGGTGGATTTTTTCTCAACAGCGAGGACGACAGTGTCGGTACCTCGAACCCCGACGGCGGCGTTCCCCTTACGGACGGCCTCCAAGGCGTACTCGACCTGAAAGAGGTGACCGTCAGGGGAGAAGACAGTAATAGCTCGATCGTATCTAGCCATCTCTCACTTTTCTTGTTCTAAGATTTGCGTTTCCGATGGCTTTCAATTTGGTTTTGAGGGAAAAAGAGCAACTTAGGCGACAAGCCAAATTGGCCAGGCCAGGCTCCAAGTATTGTATTTGTTGTTCGAGGCCCATTATACCTTATTTCCATCTAATGGGCCTAAAATTCGTTTTATTGGTTCAGGCCCACTCTTGAAAGACAAATAAAACAAAGCGTTACTAAACAAAACACTATTATTTGATTTGATGCAACAGAAAATGTCTACAAGATTTGTATATCTATAGTATAGGCGCAGTTGCAACACATGAGATCAGAGACTGGGATGCATTCATTGTTGAGATTTATTCTTGATTCAAAATTTGAGCAAGAAGGTACGAATCTCCATGGGACCAAGCTCAACAACTAAAGATGAGCTATCCACGTGGCCGCCCTTTACTGGCGAAGAAGCTTGTCCGCCGGCGTCAGCTTCACCCTCCACTTTCCATTTCATTCTCTCCTTCATCTTATCCTTCTCTTGATTTGCAGATAAACTCATTTCTTTCGCTTCTTTTATCTACCATAACCAAAAGTCACATAACTTCATTAACAAAAGACTAATGGATTTATCACAACACCTGCTATCATCTCTCTACATGTAAAAGGAGAGGATAAGTGTTACGTACGGTTTTCCCACGAAACAACTTCTTGAGTTCAACTTTAGCTAGTTTCGAGTAATCACCATCTTCTCCAGCCTATAAACGCCAACAACAGTTTCATCATGTGTTTCTTCCACAAGTCTTTTAAGAAATCAATTTGAAACATATATTTACCTCATACAGATGAGCCAACCGGAGAAGGACGTTACCTGCATCTAACTCCTGAGCAAAGTGTTTCAAAACAACTCAGTAGTCAGGGGAAATGGGAAGAGATGGTAGAATCCGTGGAATTGGTTACCTGAAGTGTGATGAGAGCAATGTTTGGAGGCAAGCTGTAAGAAGTATCCATCACAGTACCTTTCATAGAACTCTTAGCTGTCCAATTCTCTTTTTTCTAATACAAATTAACAATCTTTACTTGTTCAGGATAACTTAACAAAGAGCTTCAGTTACATGACATTGTGAAATGTGAATGTACCTCGTGGGTGAATGCCATGAGAAGAGGAGAGTAGATTTCCTGCCCAGTCTCACGTCTCCATCGTGCTCCTTCTCCTATCCCATTGATGCTTACATAGTAATTCCCACGAACCTGGATTCTTCCAAACTTAGGAATTTTCTCTATACACAAACACAACTTCAAGAAGAAAGAAGAAGCATATAGGCTATAGCTAAGCATACCGTTAATCCTTTGCAGGTACTATTGACACACACTTTTTCAGTTAGGCTCTCACCTACTCCTTTTGAATCATCCATGCACGTGACCCTGTTTGATATCATCGAATCCATCAACCAGACAATAATATTTCTTAAATTTAAATTTCAGACCAACGTTGATGAAAAATATGACATATATGAAGGCTTGGAACCTGTGAAGCATAACTTCTACTTCACCGTCCTTAATACTAGCACCCCCACTGGCACGATCAACCAACACTGATAACTCTACTTTCTTATCTTTTGTATACATTCCAAGATTAAGCTGCAGAATCACACTTGAAATGTGTCACATTGCAAAGCCATCCAAAGTTAATGAACTCCAAAAATCTCTAGATATTGCAATTTTGCTGCACAACAATAGTTTTTATTTTCTGTTCTCAGAGAAAGTAAATTACCGGATAGTAGTTTCCTGCTATTGGCTCATTCACATCAAGAGGCCAATCTGTTCTGTAATCCCTAACCTTCAAAAGAGTGCACATTCTATAATAAGATACAAAATGTAGGTATCATATTTACTTCTATCAACCACATGATCTCGTACATAATTGCAATGGTGTTTCTAATATGAGAATATAGAAAATTCTGAATACCCGTTTCAGAAAGTCTCTTCCGTTGGAGTCAGTGTAGAACGCCTTATCTGTAATCATATTCGTTACCATCCGTGTGATAACCTCTTTCCCCATGAGATCACGGCCATTAGGAATTGGACCAATCTGGAGAAGAAAATGAGCTTCAGGGATCTCTTCTATCCAAAAACCAAAATCACTTAAGAACATGAGTTGAACTATTGGGGAACACTCACAGTGTACTCAAACTCTGCATGCTCTTTTTCTTTGTACACTCTTATTACCTAGATAACACAAATTTGTAATCATTTAAGTATTCTCAAATAGTTATCTGCCACTAATTTGGATAGCAGCATTAAAATTAACAAAAGAAATTAACAGTATGCCAGTAACTAAGAACTCAAGTTCTGAAAATATGGAGTCACTTACTTGGGATACCCAAGGACTAAACTCCTGGTGCACCTCATCTACTAAAGGCCCTCGGAATATCTGTAACTTTGGCTGCACATAACTATATGTTAGTATGCCATCATTGACTAAGAAAACATACATCATGCTCCAATTCTCCCAATCAATTATTTATATCGATCATATATCATTCATATCATACAAATTCTACTATTTTATTTTTATTATCCTCGGGAATTTGGCTTCCTACACATAGAAACAGTGTGTAAGTGAATAAAGAAAAGCTAAAAAGATTTCAACTTATATCTTGATAGAACCTTAACATCCGTCTTGGAGTATCTAGTTATGGTCTAAATATATCAACAAATGTAACCCAAGGTATGGTTATAGAGTAGTAGTGATTCATACACTTACTTTCAAAGAAACAGGAGATGACAAGGTGCCATTAGGCCGGAAAATATATGCACCGGAAGGCTGAGAACTATTTGCGTCCCCCAAACTTGAAGTATACCAGAAATAGTTCTGGTTCACCAGTATGTCAGCCTGAAGATATTATTATAAACAATTGTGTTTGAATCTTTTTGTGAAACCATATTTCCCAATTGTTCCAAGATTTTTCAGAGTGCTAGAATAAAGAAACAGTACTTTTGTTCCGGAGTTGTGCATCCGTTCTAGAAGACCAGAGTCTGGAGAAAAAACCATCTTTAAATTTCCTGGGCCAACTTCAGTCGTACTGTTCCTTGGACTAACCGTCGCTACGGAGCGTCTACGTCTGTTGCTTCCTATATCATGTATGATACGAAAAGAGAGTCATGAGTGAAGACAATTATCTAAGCTGAATTTAGTGAAATATTGATTTAGGTATACGAAATGAGATCTGACATCGTCTGATAGACTGATTCTGCAAATGTAACTTTCTATAAAGATTGTACATCTAAGCATGAACCTTTCTCTATACCTTTCCTCGTTGTTTTGGATATGAAGAAAGTGTTCCAACCAAGTGGTGGCACCGTCGCTTTAAATACGAGCCAATACTTTGGATTCTTCAGTGAAGATATTCCCAAATATGCTTTTACATAGAATCTTCTCAGGTTGCTCGTGACACTATCCATGGGGACGTACTGAGCCTCAAGGGTGTTTCCAGATGAGTCTTCCACCCTTAGACCTGCATCATTGACCTGGTAGATGCCATAACTCTTAGTAAAACAGAGAAACTGTGATTCCCCATTATCTCCAAGGAACAAGTAAGCTCCTGAACTAATTAAAACACTATCTATAAATTGTTAAATCAGATAATAGACGCATGAATTCTAACCGGAATCCTGATGATTTCTGTACGATTCCATCCAAGCGAGTTATACACCACCAGAATCTGAAGATCTCAGAAAGACAATATAAATCAAAGCTGAGACCAGATCTATATCTAAATGAATGTCAGGAGATGTGATGGAATTACCAAGCTCTTGTGGCCTGGAATGGTTTCTGTCGCTGGGCAATAACTGATATTCATCAACGAACACTGCTCATTGAAACAATTAGAAGGTATACCCCATGTTACTATCATATCACAAGAACTCTTGACTCTAAAATATCAAGAGAAAAGAAAGAAATCACTCTTTACATGGCACATCACCATGAATCCATTTTTTGTTTGTAACTAGTTTATGGAAATGGAAAATGAAACTAGGATGTTTAACCTGGCTGAATCCTACTCCGGATTCTATGCAACCACTTTTTGGTGCCTTGTTCAATAGGCATGGCAGCGCAGAATTCACCACAGCTTCTGCCTATGGTGGTATATACAACAAAACCTTATTACCAATAAGTATGATGAGCAAAAGAAGAGAGTTTCATGAAGAAATCCAGTATCTTACCTCAGAGGCACCAGCGGCTAGGTGTTTCATGTAATCATCTGTTACATGCTGCTTTGCAGTTCCACTTACAGCATCATGGTGCTGCGAAACCCCTAATGCCTCCCCAAGACTGGTTGTATTCGGACCTCCAGATTTCTTTCCCACCAAAAATTCAAGTTGCCTTGCTGCCTGTTTGGCAGAAGACAAATGCAAGATCATGTTCATGTTTGAATTACACCACAGAAAAAGTGAACTAGGACTTGGGAATCCAGTCAATACCAAGTAGTAACCACTCAGAGCCCGAACGTAACGTTTGAAAGCAGGTCGGCTGGTGAAGTAGCCAGTCCAGTATGCATCTTCTTTATCTGCATATCTTCAACAATTGAGAAAGTGAGAGATTGATGAAGAAGATTAAGAGGTTAAAGAAACATGTTAAGTTTTTCCATAATATGATCCGACTTACGGGAAGAAGTCATTAGTCTTAAGAGGCCAAGTTAAATTGGCGTTGTTCTTTGCATCGACATAGAGAGATGGTGTGGAGTACAAAGCGTTGACGCGACCATCCTGTGAAATTATAAATGGATTTTCAGATTCCTCCAAGACATTGAGATTGAGCAAGAAAGATGATGAGATGAAGAAGATTTACCTTGTTAACATGATGGATGAGTCTGTCCATCTCTCTGAACCAAGACTCAGCGAACTGGTACTGAAAATCATCACCCATTGTCCACATCACATGGTTCCCTCGAGTCACATTAGCCTAAAGGAACATAAACCCAAATCACTAGCTACTTTCATAAACAATCTTATATAACTTCTTCTTCCACACCCATCATATTCTCACACTTACATAAAACAAAGAAGCATTGACGAAATTATTAACCGCCTCATCGACGTAATAGCCATCGAAACGAGGGTCGTCCTGCAACCATGAGAAGCGCCAGTAAATATGATTTCCAAAAAAAACCCGAGAAACAAGAGGGAGAGAGTAGCGAACCTGGATGGGGGTGAATTCTTCGTTGATTTCGTAGTGAAAGCCAGAGGGTGGGCTGTAATGAACTGGAAAGATATTGGTGAATATCTGCAAATCGATGAGAACAATCAAATTTATGAGCAAGAGATGTTAGAGTAGCGGAAACAATGAGAGGCGCTTTTTGGACCTGAGAAGAAGAAGCGAAAGTTTTGGATCCTCTCCATATGACTTCAAGAGATTTCTCGCGCTTGCGCTTTTCTCTGTCTTGGTAATCGATTCTCGCGAAATGCAGAGAATCAAACCCTAACTGCGAAAAAAAAAGGTGTTTTTTTTTATATATATAATTATTTCCTATGGACAAGTGACAAATGTTTGGATGGTTTTAGAACCTCTGCTCCGAGGAGGTAAGCTTGAACAGAAGAATGACCAAAGGGATCGATTTGCCAAGCAGCACGAGGAGTTGTATTGAAGTTTTTGAGTATAAAACGATGCCCCAATGTGGTTTGATCAATCATGTCTATGTAATGACACGTTGCTTCATCATTCATACTCCAAGCTCCATTTCTGCACCAGTTTCCAAACACAGTACTTTGTGATTGTCATCTTTGATCTATCACGGATTCACGATCAAAGATGATAAACAACTTACACAAACTCAAGCTGTCCAGATTTCACAAGTCTCTTCACTTGTTCTTGAGTGTCAGGGCTTTGTTCTTCCCACCAACGCACAAAGAAAGCCTATTCATTTATACACAAACATAGTTTCACTTGTTGAATTCAACCACACAACTTAACTACAAAAAAAAGACATTGGTATCAGGAATTTCACCATTTCAACAACCACAAACTTCCTATTGGGATCACGAGACAGGGAATCCACCACTGAGGTCAGCACGTTCCTCACACTAGCGTCCTGATCAGGATTTAAATATATGATAAAATCAAGAATAACCTGGATACTTCGGTTGGATCCGATATAGTACTGATCAACGGTTTTCAACCATCCGACATCATCATGTGAATGCGGAACAAGATGAACATTAAGTTTCCCAGGAACCACTTTAGCATCCGTTGCATACTTGATGGAGCTGCCATTAGCGCCGTCAAGAAGAAAAAGAAGAGAAAGTGTGGTGGTGAAGAGAAGCAGAGCGAGTTTAGACATTTTGTGATACACAAGACAAGGATGATAAACAAATGAGCTTCAGACATTGGATCCATGTTTATATATTGTTAAAGGGGACTCTTGTAAGAAATGTAGCCAAAAAAAGAGGTTCAAATTTCAAACAAAGAAGACCAATCCTATGGTTACACTTAATGTTTGCCAATCTCACCCGATTTAATTGTCATTTATCATTTCACCACAAGTAATTAACTATTAACTACCTTCTTCTTTTTCTCTATTAATCTGACCCCTTTATTATACAATACAAACAACACACTCTTGATATCACTACATTATTGGTTTATTTTATCTTAAGGATTTTTAAATTTATTAATAATTTACAATTTTGTCACAAAACTACTATCTACTAATCTTGTATCTACTCATTCATAGGTAAAGATTAAAATTAGAGTAAAACAATAAGAAAATGATGTTAAAGCATATATTTATAGTAAAAAATCATGTGTTGTTCCCTTAATTAAATGTTGATATCTCATAAGATAAGAGGTTGCTTGTAGGCCAAGAGTCCACGTGGCCTATGCCTCTGGAACAATTAGAGGTTTTGAGGAGCCACTGATTGGAATAGAAGGTTAGGTGAAGAAGAAACCGATGCTTGCCAGATGTGAGATGTGAGATGTGAGATGTGAGATGCTTCTTTCTTTGCGACCAAAAGGTTTTTTTGGGGGCGCCAGAAACTGAAAAGATTTCTACCTTTTCGGGAGATCTCAGTACGGCCGAGAAAGAGGGAGAGAGAGAGAGAGAGATGAGACTGCTTTCACGCGCTTTACTTGCTGCAACGTTTCTTTCTTTTTTCTCCAGATTTTCCCTCGCTACCGTCGTCCTCAATTCCATCTCCGCCTCTTTTGCCGATCTTCCTGCTAAATTTGGTCAATTCTTCTATCTTTGTTTCTCCTTTTGTTATTCGCAAAATTCCCATCTTATAGAGCCTAGACTTCCCTTCTTATGTCCACTCTTCACCTCTGCTTCAGCTTTTCTCCAGCTGAATAACCGCTACGATTTTGTGTTGGTTTTTTGAGTTTTTGGTGGAATCCGGATAACCAAGAAATTGATTTTGATTTTTATTCCTTCTGTTTTGTTCTATAGACGGCTCTGTCTCCACAAACGGAATATGTGGAGCTCTGTACGTGGCAGATCCTCTCGATGGATGTTCACCTTTGCTCCACGCCGCCGCATCTAACTGGACAGAACAGAGAACTAAGCTCGCTTTGATTATCAGAGGTGAATGTTCTTTCGAGGAGAAGCTGGTCAATGCACAGAACTCTGGGTTTCAAGCTGTGATTGTCTATGACGACATAGAGAACGAAGATCTCGTTATAAGTAAGCGAATGCCTTATCCGAAGCTTCCATTCAATCAGATATTACCCTGGCATAGTTCAACTTTGTTCTTGAGCTAGGATTGGTTGAATTTTGTTGGGGGTGGATTAGTCAACGCCCCAGAGAAATTTGCGTTAACCCATAAGTTTAGACATTAATGAAGATCTATTTTGCACAGTGAAGGTGAATCCTCAGGGCATTACAGTGGATGCAGTTTTCGTTTCAAATGTTGCTGGTGAGATTTTGAGGAAGTACGCTAAAGGCCTAGACGGTGAATGCTGCATTTATCCACCAAGCAAAGGGAACGCTTGGACTGTGCTGGCGATCTCATTCTTCTCTCTCCTTCTAATCATAACTTTCCTGTTGCTTGCTTTCTTTGCACCCAGACACTGGACCCAATGGCGAGAGAGGCACAACAGGACCAAGAGCGTCGATGCAAAGCTGGTCGAGACACTTCCCTGCTTCACCTTCAATGATTCAGGCCAGCACAACGCTGGAGAAACATGTGCAATATGCCTTGAGGATTATAGATTTGGAGAAAGCTTAAGACTTCTCCCCTGCCAACATGGTAAGAACTGCTATTCGTTTGTTTCTCCTGAGTTCAAAACTGGAAACCTCTAGCATCTATGTATTCGTTGAGGTCTTGGAGATGTAATTTTGTGAGGCTGCAGCTTTTCAAAACTGGAAAAAGGACTATCCCATCCTAGGATAGTATAGAATATGCTTCATGTAGGAACACTTTTGTAAGTTTCTCTTAGATTCTTGTTCCCAAGTAGAATTGAGAATTGTGATTTAGGGTCTCAAGGAATCCTCATTCTAGGATAGGTCTGCTTTAAGTAGACTCAAAAATGCTCTTATTCTGTCAATTTCTATTAGCCTAAGTTAGTTGTGAATTTATACTTTTTGATATCACCCATTTCTTAAATTGTAATGATGGGTCAAATGTGTACATCAGAAGAATCATCAAAGATCGCTCTTTGTGTTCTGTTCTGTCTTGAGCATCTATCATTTGATTGACTTGAAGTTTTATGCAGCGTTTCACTTGGGCTGTATCGACTCTTGGTTGACAAAATGGGGTTCATCCTGTCCAGTGTGCAAACATGATATTAGAACCGAAAGTAGTACGTCTTCGGAAGTGAGTCCATGAGGCACAAACCTCTGGTTCCATATTTAATGTCAAATCCCTGGGTTTTTCTTGCGACGTAAGTGAACTGATCCTGTCTTGTGTGGTTGCAGGTACGCAGACGAGAGTGTCCTAGAGCAGATACAAGTACGAGTAGGTTTACTTTAGCTCGTTCCAGTCAAAGCCGTTAGGTATATAATTGGGTTATAATGGTGAGCATATAGATGGGCAGTGAGCTGTGTTGGGACAAGTAAAAGTTAGGGGACTGGATTGTCCATGTGGAAGGATAATGTCCGAGAATCAAAAGGATGGAGTTGCTTTACTTATCTGCGTGATGACTGTTGTGTGCTTCTCATGTGTACAAGTAAGTGATGAATGTGTGTGCATGCTGTTTAATCTGTGAACTAAATGTGTTAAAATGTTTATACTTGGATGAATTTGTATATAAATGGAATAGAAAGAGGTCTTGTTTTCTTCATCTCACATGAGCATGAGATGGAGGGTGGAGCCCATTAATTAGTGAGAGATCCAGATTCGAGACTAGTGACAATATTTTTGTATGTTATCTTAAGTTGTAATATAATATAAAAAAGGGAAATAAATGAGATTGTGGAATCCATTGAACATGGCTTTGATTAGTCTTGTCCTCATTCACTAATAAACAAAAGAAAAAGAAGATGAAGAAGGGAAACATCTTTTAAAGTTTTAACCACTAACATTATCTTATTGATTTAGTGGTTAGTTGTGCAATCCAATCACGTTAGCTTTGTTTCAATCGTCAACTGTTATTGGTAGCTTTAGCATCTGCTCAGTGCTCACTCGTATCTCATCCAAATACGAATCTATTCTCTAAGTTTTGTCTCTCATCTTCTTCTCTTTTGAAAATTTCTGCCACGTTTATAGTTTATAGTTTATAGCTCATATTCTTTCTTTGCACGTGACATCTCTCAGATCTTAGTTAATATTTAATAATTTATTCTAGCTTACAATTTACATGATACTACATATAATTTCCAATATATTATGAATTACAACTTTATAGCAATGTTTAATTTTATTTCAACTATTACAAAATATTTTAATTTTAACTTAACCCTTTTATACCGTATTTTAACTTTATTTGAATTATATTAGTCAATTCTTATTTGGTATGATATTTTTTCTTTATTTTCTAAATCGTTAAGATTTTAGGAAAAGCCAATGATCTATGTTATATTTGCTACTATATACCAAAACAAAGTAAAATATATATATATATATATAGTTTTATCTGTTTTTAAAAGAAAAATCCGTTTTCAAACATAGAATTAGAAGAAATGATGATGATTAAAATATGGATCAAATTTAATAAAATTATACTTTCCTTCTAGTAATGAATTTTATGTATAAGACACCATAAAAACCAAAATTCTTATAAGGAATACAAAAAAAATATCTATATATGTTAAAATGATATTGGTTTTAAATTTGTTGATTTCTAAACATTTTTTGAAAGAGTTTTTTTAACCATTATTATGCCCCGTTGCTTTTTTTTTTATATATATAAGAAATAGGTATTATATTGAAAAAGAAAAAAAGAAAAGGGTATATAAATAGGTGATAGAGGAGCTTCTTATTTATTCCTTGCCAATTTGCCATCTTTCGTGTAAATTGTAATTAAGGCGCAAAACTTGTGTGTTTGTTAGAGAAAGAAAAGGAAGAGAAAGAAGATGTCTGCAACTAACTCCAGCTCTGTCCCAGAAGTGATTACCATTGATGTGAGCCAAGCCAAGACCCTCCTCGAATCTGGACATCAATATCTTGATGTTAGGTAGAGATAGAATCTGAATCATCATCATCCTGGATCTCATCTACCAGTTTTAACTTATCAAGTTTCAAGGTTAATTTCATCATGCTAATTGATTAATTAATTGATGTTGCACTTGCAGAACAGAGGAAGAGTTCAAGAGAGGCCATTGTGTTGCACCCAAGATCCTCAACATTCCTTACATGATCACCACACCTCAAGGTAACTAATTCATTTATCAAATTCAATCTACACAGGCCTGAATCTGCATCAACAATTTAGATATTGAGCAAACATATAGAAATCATTTTGTTTTCTGATTTGGCATAATTTAGGTAGAGTGAAGAATCAAGATTTTGTGGGTCAAGTCTCTTCTCATCTAAACCCAGGCGATGATATACTTGTGGTAACCCTTTTCTTTCTCTCTTCCTTATACCCATTTACTAAAATGAAAAATTTCCTGATTTTTAGGCATAAAAAGTTGAAAAAACGAGTTTGATGTTGAATCTGATAATGAAACACAGGGTTGCCAAAGTGGAGCCAGATCCCTGATTGCCACAACTGAACTTCTAGCTGCAGTAAGTCCACTTTCATTCATACAAAGACAGAGTGTGTGTGTGTGTGTCTTTGAATTAAATGTGTGTCTTTTGGTGTAAATTAGGGTTTCAAAAAAGCAAAGAACGTAGAAGGAGGGTATATGGATTGGGTGAATCACAGCTTTCCCATTAAGAAGGAACAAGATCAATCTGCAAATTAATGGAGATTCAACTCCCATCCTATTCTCATCTCATGCTTTTCATGTGTTGTTGTAATCAAATGAAACTATTATTATATCACATTCAATAAAAAAGCAACACACGAATAAATTCAATATCTTTTTCCTCTCTTTCTATCAAAATTGTCCAACCAAACAATGAATTCAATTCGCCGCAAAACACCAACTTTGGGCTTTTGTGTAGATATATATAAGCATTAGCATTCGGAGACTAACCTCTTTTTCTGTTTACCCCGCCGTTTCCCATGGAAGAAACGTCTACGCTACAATTGCCGGAGACTTTCCTTAGCTTTCTGGAGGCCAACGGGATTGATCCTTCGATATATCTTCAAGGAGACTCAATTCCACGCTATGTAAGGTAACTCACCACCTTCTTTACTCTTCTCACCATTCTGGGTTTTAGTTTTCAAATTCCGAGGGTCCCTTTCAAGGTTGAAACCTGGCTTCGAGGGTTTTATCGACGATATTGAATCTGAAATTAAGTGTAAACTCGAGAGGGTGAATTGGTTGTCTGGATTTTACTCTATTCCTCCACATGTTCACATAGCCAGTTCCAAGGCGTATCAGCAAGGGAAGGTTGGAGCAATCAAACACAAATCTCCTCTTTAGCTCCGTCTCTTAATCTCACCTGTTTTATGTATTCTATTGGATTCTTCGTGTTTTCTAGTTGTACGGAATCGATGCAGCTTCCGGTGCTGCTGTATCAGCTCTTGATATATCCCCAGGAGACCATGTCTTGGATCTTTGTGCAGCTCCTGGTAATCAAACATCTCTGTTACGTTCGTTGTACCATTGTTTTCAATCACTCATAGTCTCATCTCGTAGCCGAGTTTATTGGTTGATTATGTATGTTCTCTATGCTCTATTAATTAGTGTCCGTTAGTGATAGTTCTTCATGGTAATGGGATACTCTCAGGTGCTAAATTATGTATGATGGTAGAGCTGCTGGGAGATAAAGGGTCTGCAACAGGTGTGGATGTAGCAAGGCATCGCCTTGCTGCCTGCAGAACAATGCTTCAAAAGTATGGGGTTGGTGAAAGGACCCGACTTTTTCTCGCTGATGGAACTACATTCTCAGTGCCACCTTCCACAAGCCTACCCGGTAGAGGAAATACTTTAGCATATGTTCATTTAAGGCTCCTGCTGTACATGCTGATGAGGTGATTGGCTATGGTAATATTCAGGTCAGTCTTGTTTAGAGGATCATGAAGAAATATTTAAGCAGTGGACTTCTCGTAGACCTTACAAAGAAAGGAAACAAGAAGCTAAGGCCAGGAAGAATTTTGTTTTGCCACAGAATGGAGAGCTGGAACTTACTTTCTATGGACAGAGTTCTGGAGTGATAGGGCTCAAAAAGAAGGAACTTTACCGATCTCTGGATGAAAATGAATACTTGAGTTGCGGATATGATAAGGTAAACCATCTCCACTGATAGTAACTAAGTAGTGCATAACCATGTATGGAGATGTCATAGGGGATAGCTACATTGATAGTTTGTGAAGGTGTGATCACAGTGTAGATAGAATCACTTTGAAAGTAATATAAGTAAAGAATTGAAGTGGGATTCTCAGGTTCTTGTGGATGCAGAGTGCACACATGATGGTTCAATCAAGCATATCCAGAAATTTGAGCAATGGGGTTGGACAACGCTGGAACGCCGAGTACTGGATGCTGAGAGAACTGATAGAAACTTGACTGTTCTTCAGGTAACTGCTTTAAAACTGTTTCCTCTGATTGCTCATGCGTCTGTCCTTGCTATTTTACCTCTTCGGTGATCATCTTCACGGTATTTGTTTGCAGTTTAATCTACTGAGAAATGGATTCAGATTATTGAAAGAAGGTGGCACTCTAGTATACAGCACCTGCAGGTAAGATCCAATACACAAGACAAATAATCTTGGTATTGTACTTGCTTTTCTTTTAAGGTGAATGAGTGATCTAAGTCGTGTAACCCTCAGCTTGACGCTTGCCCAAAACGAAGATGTCATCGATAAGTTCCTGGCTGAGAACTCCACCGCAGGTACTTAAAGTACAAGTTTGAACAAATTAACAAAATTTAGTGTCTATAACGTATATTTTGGAAAAGAATTTACAATTTTTCTTTTTTTGATATTTGTATTTCTTGTTCTTTTACTTATTTGGTAGTGGGATTTGTTAGTTAAATAATAGAAACTTGTTGATGATGATTGATGATACAGAGCTACGAGAGGTTGAAGCGGCCAAAGATTGGCCCTGTCGAAGTGGTCGCACGCCCAAGACGCTGCGCTTTGATCCTTGTACCTCTGCAACCAGTGGCCTTTTCGTTGCAAAAATCAGGAAATTAGCACCCAAGGAAGCAGAGAAGAATGTGTTGTGATGACTCTACTACTTAATATCATTCAAAAGGGCAGCCATCTAGAGATGCCTCCTGCTCAAAGTTTGTCTGAAGAAAAGACAACAGAATGCTTAGAACCATTGGATTTGAGAATTTGCCTATTCCCACCCTCAGTGCCTCCTGACTTGGAGCTGATTTGTTTCCACGTCAGCTTGTCTTTGTAGGGCCGCTGCTTTTCTTTCTCCAACCCAACTGTTGATACCTTTTTCGTCAGATTTTATAGATCTCATTTTTGGTACATATCTAATTATGAGGTTGATTGTAACCAGAATCCATATTCACACACACTTATCAGATAAACGGTTCACTTTTTTGCCTGACTCCTTTTTGGATTGGTCTCTTTACACATCCTCATGACTCTTTTAGGGAACAAAAAGAGGACTAATCCATGAGAAAAAAGCAATGACTTCACCAAAATTTGGTGACCTTAGTGTCTCACGTGTAATCACCACAAAGCACACATCTTTAATTCAAAGTCTCAGATGACAGATTGCAAAAAAGCTCAAGAGAAAAGAAATCAAATAAGCTGGAGAATGCCTAAGGACCGTTCTTGATGAATTTCCAGCGGCTAAATCAGCCAGTGCTTCCCCCAACAATGAACCTGACCTGAAACTGTACCCCACCAAATGTCAAAGACTTAAATGGAGGAACCAGAGATATGTGTTAAAGCTCCATGGAATCATAGACTAAATATAAAGTAACACACACATAATATACCTTTGTGAGTTGGGACAAAAGGTGATGGTGTAATCAGCACCAGAACAAGTAAAGGTGCTTGATGCGTCATCATAAGCGTAGCTATACGATTTAGGACAAGCTGTCTTGAATACTAACGAGTAACTTGACGGCTTACACGTGTCCGGTGATCCATACATGCCGCTGCAGCAAAACTCCGGACTCCCAAAGGCCTCACATGCGCTCTTGCACGCTGCCCCTCCAGCTGTTTTCAGCTCCTCTGGACACTTCCGGTTCACATCGGTCGCGCACCCTGTGGCCCCGCAGCTTCCAGAACCACCTGTCGTGTGTACAGTCACTGGAAGATTGTAGCCGTCCACCATGCTAACGTCATAAAAATCCAGTGTTCCGGCACCTGAAGCGATGGTGAATTCTGCTAGAGTCGCTGGAGGAACCGCCCCGGCTCCATTGCATTCCACCTGACCAGAACCACAGTCAGCAACTGCGCAGGAGCCTTGACCCTGGTCGTTGAAATTGCAGCTGGTTCGGCCCCAGAAGCGGCCGGACCAGC
>KE150526.1:1377578-1387981 GCA_000411095.1 Aethionema arabicum
GGTAGTTGAAAACCGGTAGTGTCAAGCTTGGGGCTATTGGCGCTAGCAAGAACTCCCGGCCAGACAGTGAAATCACACTTGTTAACTAATGTAAACGTTGCCCCTCTAACGCCTGCACTCATTAAACCATTTAAACTGATGAAAAAGATCAAGTATGGATTGATTCTGTCAAGATCCAAATTAACATATGGTGGCTTACCTCTGCAAACGAACCAAAGAATCAAGGCTACGACTTTGATATGGCAACGTTCTTGTAGAGACAAGTGAGCCATGGAATCATCAATAATGGAAACTAGTTTTTGCTCAAAATCTTCACTTTCCAGACAAGAGACAACAAAGCTTAATAAAACTGCTTTCTTTTGCCATGCCCTGCTTTTATAGCATCGGCAGTTAACACGTGTCATGATTGCCGTAATCAAAAGACACTTTTGATCAATTCGTTACGTGGCAGCATATTAGTGGGTGATGACCACAGATTCTGAGCTCTGTTTTTTGTAGCACTTGAGTTGAAAGGAAAACGTGTGTTATTGACCAAGGTATCTGTCACGTAATCCGACCTTACGTAATTTTTTGTTTCTCAATACTCAATAACTCACAGTCCAAATTCCAAGACGATAATTGAACACGTCTCTATGCATAAGAGAAATATGTTGAGAATTGAAGAATGGAGAATACATCAGCTTTATCTATACATAACAACATAATAATAATAATAAGGCCCAAGTTTGAAGCTTTAAATTTGTTTGTCCCTTAGTAAACTTCAACATTCCATTGCTCACTCTTCTTCAATTGCTTCTTGTATTCCAACCAATCAATCCCTGTAGCGTAGAAAACCCACAAATTAACACATCCCGGCAAATATGCAGAAACAGATACTTACAGTGTTTGAATTCTATCAAATAATATCTACTTACCATCTTTAGCTGCAAGTGAGACCATGATTTCATCAATACCCTTCTCCATACCCTTCAGACCACACATGTATACAAACGTGTTGTCTTTCTTTAGTAACTCCCATAGTTCTTCTGCATACTCCGCCATTCTTGTCTGAATGTACATTTTCTCTCCTTTCTCGTTCGTTTGCTCTCTGCTCACTGCAAAGTCTAGCCTGAAGTTTTCTGGATTCTTCTCCTTCATCTTCTCAAACTCCTGTCATTAATCCCCCATTCATTTATGCAGACACAAGTCAATGACTTATTAGTTTAGTGAGTAAAGTGAGTAGGTTTTGGCTACTATTTTACCTCCTTGTAAAGCAGTGAACTGCTTGTGGGGACACCCAAGAAGAGCCACGCCAAACCATTGAACTACATTGTTATTTATAAAGATAGATTGAGCCTCATGTCAAGTGTGGAAGTTAGTGTAATTGGAACCTTATAGAGTTTGCATTTGGTTTCACCTTGTAATCCTCGTGCTCCTCAAAGAACATTTTCCATAAAAATGATCTGAATGGAGCAATACCAGTTCCTGTGCCCAACTACAAAATAAAAAGGAAGAAATCAGTAAGGCTTCCCCAGGGTAAGCATAATATGAGATACCATACCATGATGATAGTGGCATTTGGATCTTTAGGCATAAGCATTTCCTTCCCAACAGGTCCAGTGATCTTTGCTTCAGCACCAGGCTTCAAATCACCTGAAACAAACAGAATCACCAAAGACAGTAAGAACAAGTTAAACAATAAACATGTCCAATCACAAAACTCTTGACTATTCTTACAGAGGAAATTGGAGCAGACCCCCTTAACAACCTCTCCGCTCTCGTTTTTGTAAACCAGTCGTTTGACACACAGAGAAACCTGGAAAACTCGATTGCTGATAAGATATTCAACTAAGTAGAAAATCAAATCTTGTGTATTGGCTTAATTTCATGGTTTACTAGTAGCTAGAAGAAATGCTTACAGTCTTGGAGTCTCCAAAGTCACCAATGGCACTGCTGGCGATTGAGTATAACCTTAGTTTGTGTGGTTTCCCGTTCTTGTCAATTCCATCTGGAATCACTCCAATCGATTGCCCTTCTCTATACGGAATCTCACCTATATCATAGTATTTCACAATTCATATATCAAATTTCACACTGGCAGACAATGTACTAATAAAAATCAAAACTTTTTTGAAAAATCCCTCATCCCCCAATTTACAAGCCTAATTAAGTGGAAACTAATGTGGTCATTTTGGAATTGGGAGAAAAGGGTACCTTCGGTGCTGAAGACAATGTGCCAGGTTTCACCGGGAGCATCATCGCCGGTGATCCTGGTGTTCAAGAGGCATCGACCAAAGTAAGGTTCCTTAGGCTTGTACTTGTTCACTACAATTCCTTCATCTTGTTTCTTTGAGACCTTTTCTACTTTGGCTGGGGCCTCTGTCGCCTCTGTTGTCACTTGAGCCTTCACAGACAAAACTCTTCCCCCAATACACGCGTCTCTGTAACACAAAGTGCTCTGTAGGTGCACCAAATATAGCAAATATCCGTGTCAAGAAGATTAGATGCCAAACCAAAGGACAAAGGAAGAATACAAAAAGATACCTTCTTGAGAAAAATCCTTTCAGGGGAGAGAAAGGAGGTTTTGGTAGGGAGAGAAGAGGACTTGGAGGAAGGAAGAGAGACTGCAGCAGTTAAAGCAGCAGCCATGTTTGATCAGTCTGGTGCAGAGTAGCAGAAGAAGAAGAAAAAAGTAGAAATTGGTGTCTGTCTTTGTTCTGGTGAGGGAGATCGCAAATGATGAAGAAAAACGATATTATCTACGATCAGGTTGTGATTGGATGGGCGTGGATTGTGGGGAGTGAAATGTGAGGCCAAGTGTAAGAAGAGGTTCATGTGTGGATAAGTTATTAAAGCTTATCATTTCTCCAAATTAACTAACATTTCACACCATCTTATATATCACTTCACTTGTATACAGTTCCATGCCCAAGTGGGTATCAACTCTACTGGGCTAACCTTTGGGCTAATTATTCAACTCCGGAACTCGAACTATACTTTGACTGAGTGACTTGTAGTCAACATTCTCAGGCATCCAAACAGACGAGCAAATAGTTCAACGAGGGTAAAAAGAATCAATTATATTGTCTGCAAATGTACGAATTTGTACAGAAGAGCTCAACGAGAGGGATAGAGAGAGAGAGAGAGAGCCATGGAAGAACAGCAACTGGAGAAAGCTCCAGCCTTTTCTTCTTGCTTTACATGGGTATTAAACAACAAGGTATTCGCATTTGCTGTCCAGCAAATCATATCAAAATCAAAACAATAAATCAATTGAAGCCCCTGGATCCTCTTGACTGATAAAGGTCGAGTCTGCTCTTAGCCTCCAGCAATAGAGTTTCTAAGCTCTCCAATTGTGTAACCCAAGATTGCTTCGAAGCCCACTCCAGAACTGCTAGAACCTCGTCCTTTGCCAGCTGTTCGCTGTCTGGAACGTTCAGTGCTATGTAACACAAGAGCTCTAATGCCGGTATCTGAACGCCACTCTCTCCAAAGTAGGAGAGCTGAACCAGATGTCTTGCACCTCCAGCTTCTATAATTCCTCTCGAATGATCTTTGTGCAAGTAATTCTCTGTGCAGGCGAACTTTGTGAGTGCTACCGCAGCTTCCCCTGTCACTTCGGGCTCTCTTTCATCCAGAAGCTTCACCAGTGGCCCGATCATCCGTGTCTCCGTTGCTCTGAATGTTCTAGCAAGGTTCCCGATCGTTCTGATGCAGGGGATGAGTAGATCCGAATCTGCTATTTCAATGATTTTAAGCACTTGGTCTACCACAGCCTTGCAAGCTGGAGAATTCGGTTTGAATGCAGAGCGTCTCAGGTCAGCGTCCTGCTCTGCAACGGCTGTGATTTCCATTAACGCCATAGCTGAATTGTATCTGACCTCTTCGGTGCCCTTTTCCATCAGAACAGCAAAGCAAAGGAGAGCTCTGGACTCTGTGATGCTTTTGCAGATGGTGGAATTGCCTTTCGCCAGCTTCCACAACGCCCTGGCCGCCATGGCCTTCATGTGACACTTGGTCGCTTGGTCTTCGAGTTCTCGAGTCTTGGACGCGCTAGATGTCGAATTCTGGTGCTGCTGTAAATTGCAAGGGAGCTTCACACCGTTACTTTGGTTGACACCATTACTCGTCACCTTCTTCGAATTTGCCCTAAGAGCCATGGTGTTGACGACGACGTTGTGCATCTGATTAGGCATTTGTTTGCCCGTCGGATGAGGAATCGAGCTCTGATCCTCTTCAGGGGCCTTACTAACGCCAACAGTGGTGGTGGTGGAGGAGGAAGAGGAGGAGGCTGAATTAGGGTTTACCTTGGCGAGAGCCACCGCATGGTGTATGGAGGTAGCTTTGTTAGTGGCAATGGCGTATTTACTGTGTTCTTGAACCGTTTCGAAGGCCAAGTGGCCAACGAGTAGACGAATGGCGTTGTGTTGAGCGAACACATCTTGGCACTTAGGGTGATTCGACACCAGCTCCGACGTGGCCCACGCCACCACTGACTGGACCTTCATCGGCCCGTCTTTCAGAACCTTGCCGAAGACAGAACAAGCGCCGCCGTGAATCATATGCTCCACGCTCTCTGGATCCCGACCCAATAGCCCTAACGCATTTGCAGCATTCTCTTGCCCCTCCGGCTTCCCTTCCTTGAGCAGTTTAAGCAGCGGCACTACACCTCCCTCCTCTATGATAAGCTTCGTGTACCGATCGTTATCACGCGCCAACGAAACAAGGGACGCCGCAGCATCGGAGCGGTCTTCTAGCGATCCAGTGTGGAGAATAGCAATCTGCTCCCAGATCAGACAAAGGATGGGTTCGTTGGCGGCAATAGGGGGAAGACCTAAGTAACCTGCGTCGCCGCGATCCTCTGCCGGAGCAGATACGCGGAGGAGCCATGAAACATCTCCGATCGAATTCTCTAGCTGAGCAGACATTTTCCGAAACGCCGCCGCGGGAATGATAGTGAAGACGCGCTTCATGAGACCATTGGCGCGACACTTTACGACAAGGGAGAGAGCCTTCTCAAGCATCTGCTCGGTGTCATCGATGATCCGGCGAGTGGGTCTCTCGTAGAGATCGTTACTGGCACGAGCAGCCTGACGGAGCAAACCCGCGAGCTTCTCAGTCTTGGCCTTGAGTTCGCCGCACTCCTGCTTAAAGGAACTAGCCTCATCCGCGGCCTTGACCACCTGGTCAGACAGTTGGATCGGCTTTGCAAGGATCTGCTTCACTATATCCGCCATGGAAACCCCCGGCGAGATCGGATTTAAAAAAAAAAAGCGAGATTTAGGGAAAAAAGGGGATAAACTTTATGGAAATTAGAGCAAAAGGAAAAGGCTTTCGGTTTTGACTAGGTCAAATGGTAATCAAGGATTAGTTAGAACACGGAAATAAGAAAGAAAAGAAAGTGAATCCATGGCGGAGGAAGAGGAGTGGACGAATGATTCTTTGTTTTGTAAAGTAGACGAGTCGCCGAAGAAAATGTCAAACGCGGCTCTTGCTTCTTCCGTTGATTACTGTCAAAGTCGAAAGTCGCGTCCTTAGAAATAACAAAATGACTAATATGCCCCTCTCCCTCCCTATTCCTTATTTCACTGACTTTTCCCACATAAAAGACATACCATATGGCATTTAAATATCACATATTTATTTGAGCCCCGGAATTAGTGTTTGTGTTTCTTCATAAACATCAACAGTAACATATTTCTTTTCTTTTACATTACATTTACATTTAACACAAAGGGACCGGAAATGACAAGTATTAAAAAAACTATAAAATATAAACGTGACTACGTGAATAGATATCACCTTCTTTTGACATTCACCGAACCTGCAAATTGCAAAATCAAATAAAATTCTCAAATCCAATTTAATCATAGTTTTTCTTTTTTTTATACAGCCAGTCAGATTCTGGCTGGATGATGAAGGAATATAGTAGAAATTGAAAAAAATATATAAATATTTGGTACCAACTATAATATTAAGAAAAGTAACAACATGTGGGAGAATCAAATCACAGCTGGCTCTCTATCATTTTTGACTCTTTCAAAGAGCCCAACCATTAAAGATTGGATTTGACCCAATCCAAGTATGCCACGTGGCTCCACACCAAAGAGCTCTGTGCTATTTTTCATCAATTGCCACAGCCAAAAAACACCAATGTACTTATCACTACAACACTTATCTTACATTCACCATTACATATATATATATATTGATAAGACAAAACAGATCCCAACAAATCCAAGCAAGCATCCATACACACATCAACTATCTTCCCTGTTCTATGTATTTGTGTTACCACTTTGGCTACCGAGGATTCCTGAGGCCTACAGGGCTGGGAGCTCTCTGTGAACTTATGCTTGCTGTTCTTAGAAGCCTCCTGAATTCATGTAGGCTTATTTTACCGTCTCTGTCAATGTCTGCTTCGTCCAAAAGTGGATCTATTGACCCTCTTAACCCCGTATGCTGAACAATTTACCAAACAAATCACCCTTCACTTATCGATATCATCTTAAGACTAAAACAAACGTATTAATAAGATATAAAGGTTTGGTTACCAGTCGAAGTTCTTCAGGTGTTATGTAGCCGTCTTTGTCTATGTCAAATTTCTCAAAAGCTGCTCGTGATCTTAACTGCCATTTCTCTGAATCATGCTCTTCCAGTTGATGAACATGTAGAGCTGCTGCTACAAACTCTGTGAAGTCCACTAACCCATCAGTGTTGCTATCAATCTGTGTTCACCAAAGATACAATACCTCAGAGATTATATACGCTTCTATCACAGTTAAAATGGAGAAGAAAGTGTTCCCTACCGCTTGAAGGATCTCGGCAACTCGTGAATCTTTTAGTTTCCAAGGAAGATCTTTAGCAAGTGCCTGCAGAAAGAAGGTTTAATGTTAACTGGTTATTCGATCATGGTAGCTTTCTTAGCATTGTTCTTAAAGCAAAATGTGATGGACTTTGCCTGTCTCATCTCTTCAAGACTAATAACACCATTTTTATCCACATCAATTGCATCAAATTGATCTCTGAGGTCAGAAATCTCTGCCTCGTCAAGTGTGCTAGCAAGCGCCTGCAAAAGACAACACAAGCCTTATGTTTATGTTCTGAACTCTTTGTTTTAACCAAAAGGGGACATCTTTCTTACAAACTTCGTTGTTCAGCTTACCCGTAGAGCAAACTGCTTTAGACGGCTGTATCTCACAAACTGACGTAAGTTGTTGAGAACTGATATGTCAACAGGGATATCAGTGGCATTCCCACCTTCTCTAACCCAAGCATGAGCTACAAAGACAGAGCAAGAAAGAGCATCAGTCTAAGATTCGTTGAAGAAGTAGAGTAATCTTATTAGTACTTCATCGTTCGACTTGTTTCCTATAACAAAAGACAATCAAAAAGAACATACATAGGGCTTGTGCAGCAGTTAGCCGTGCCCGGGGGTCTTTTACAAGTAACTTTTTAACAAAATCTTTAGCACTGTCGCTTATAGTGGCCCATGGTTTGCGGCGGAAGTCAGGTTTGTTCCTTAGCACCTATAGACGTAAAGTTAAAATAGTAAGAAGTTGGAAGAAAGAAGAAACGTATACATAGAAGAAGAATGATGTGGAACTAAAGAATATTTGAACTACACCTCCTTAAATATACCGTCTTCTGTCCTATCCCAAAAAGGCCGCCTCCCACATAGTAAAATATACGTAATCACACCAATGCTCCACACATCTGATTCAGGTCCTGATCTGCGCTTAAGTACTTCGGGAGCAACATAATAAGCGCTTCCAACAATATCATGGAATTTTTTCCCTGACAAAGATTGCATTGTTGATCATACAAAACAACATAATAGACTCTACTCCTTTGGTTGCACGGCTTTTGATATGCTTCTACTTACCTGGTTTAATGAAATCTGATAAGCCAAAATCTGTAGCCTTTAGAGGTGAATCCAAATTAGCTGATTTGAACAAAAAATTCTGCAAGGAATTGAAAGAAAAAGGAGGATTAAAGCACAAGGTTATCACTATCAAATAGCCAATGGACCATCTCCGATGTTCCTAAGAGTTATATACCAGTAAATTTACCTCTGGTTTCATGTCTCTATGTACTAGACCATGTAGATGACACTCTCCTGCGACTTTGAGCATCTGCCTTACGACAACTGCTGCATCTTTCTCGGAGTATCGACTATCTTTCCTGATATAAGAGAGAAAGCAACCAATAATGAGATGGCAAATTATGAGTGTTTGATTATGCCAAGCGACTAGAGACTTGAGAGATGCTAACTTGGCTAATATTCGATCCAATAATTCGCCTCCCTCGCACAACCTAGAAAAGGCAAGTGTCAAATGTCAATGCCGATACAAGAAGGATAAGCTACATTCGTAGCATAAAATGACAAAAGGAGTTGAGAAGACACTCACTCCATGACTATATATACATAGTCTTCATCCTCGAAGGCATTGTAAAACTGTACAACGTTCTCGTGGCCTGAAAGAGCTTTAAGTATCTGAACCTCTCGCTTCACATCCTCAACCGCAATGGGAAGAATCATCTGCGAGCAAAAAAACGTGAGTGACCAAGCAGAGCACGATGCAGTAACTACTGTTCTACCGTGCACTGTTCATGCAATCCAGATGTTAAAACAGAGAAAGAGCATTAGCAACCAAGATTCTTTGTAATGGAATCATGAAACATTTTTCCAAACTCTCGTCGAGTATAAATGAAACCCCAAAATGAACAATCTTGACGAATGTTTTTCGAGAGTGGAAGATAAAAAGAAGAATCAGAGTTAAAATAAACTAAAAGATCCAAACTTTTTTCTGTGAATCACAATTATACCAATTTAAAACTGGAATCTAGGATGGTGGAGAGAAAGAAAATGAATATTGAATGGAAAGTAATGAATATCGGTTAGCAGTGGCAAAAGATCGAAGATTGAGATATCCAGTGGAGCCAAAAGGGAATCCCCAAATAAACAAACCCTAAAAACCAAAAAGTTTGGAGGGAATGAATGAGCTGGAGGCTGGAACAGTACCTTACTCTTATCGAGTCTTTTAACCGCAACACGATCTCCATTGGACTTGTCAATGGCAACATAAGTATACCCAAATTGACCATGACCCAGGAGTTTACCAATCGTGTATTGATCGTTGAAATCTTTAGCGTAGCCAAAATCGGTACGCTTGCCACAAGAAGTCGCGCTAGTTTTGCGCTTAATAGTAGAGCCCTTATCGTTCTCCTTGGGATTCTTACTAGTATTGGTATTGGTGGGTTTTTTACATCGCTTATGGTTGTGATTATGGGGGTTGTTGTTGGTCTGATTGCTTCGTCTACTACTGCTAGCACCAGTGACTCTAATGGCGGAAAAACAAACACCCATGGTTCAATCGGAAGCGAATTGAAAACCCAGAAAGAGTAAAGAGCATTACATGGATATGAAATTGAAAAAAGAGGAAGAGAGTAATAAAAAGAAGAAAACAAAGAAGAAAGAAGAAGAGAGGAAGGAGAAGAGGGTTGAGTTGGTCAAACACAGAGAGCGAGTGAAACGAAACGACGAAAGATCCTTCAGACTTTCCCCCTTTCCTTTTTTTATTATATAGTTTTAAATATTAAAATAAAAGCCTAATTATTTTCTACCTATACACACATTCACATTCATTAATTAAGCACATACTATTATTTTTTTGTCACATTAAACTGTCGTATGGTAATGGCGATAACTAAATAAGCAATGGTGTGAATTAGAAGAAAAGATGCGACAACATCCACAAAAAAGACTTCAACTCTTCAAAGTTAGTTGCATATTATTGCCATGAAAATATGCGCACATTAATTATAGGCCTAACTAACTTTTCATTCCCTTTATTTATTTTTGATTTTTTTGGGGGTTCAAGAGTGTCTCCAACGCAAGGGAGACATTTTTCTATGTATGGTTTTTCTAAGTAACAAACTATCCCTTTGATTGTGTTGTAAATGTAGGTGACGCTGTGACGGTGCTGATTCATATTATATAATTCACATGTCACGCCAACGCACACCCATTTTCTCTATTCTTTATCAATAACTCGTAACGTTTATTTAATTAATACTCCACATTGATATCTAACAAATTGGAAAAATATAAATTGTTTATAAAGAAAAAGGAAATGGGGAAATCGAAGAGATTAATGTTAATGTATATGTAAATGTAGATTATGTAATGATGAAGGCTTACACTTTCTTTGCACTCTCAATCTCACTTTTTTTTTTTTTTTTCTCTTTCTTAAATGTATACTTTAATTTCTCAGATTCCAGATAGAAAAACGTGTGCCATGACTTTATATTTATTATAAAAGCTGACTTTTATTTTACTTTTTTTAAACCTCAAGACTTTTATTATACTTTTATTTTTATAGTATAATATAAGGTGGAACCGGAAAAAAAAAAAAAAAAAA
>KE150526.1:1388113-1422697 GCA_000411095.1 Aethionema arabicum
AGTGTTTAAGGCCCAACACAAAGGTAAGTATTATAAGATTTTTTTTTTTCTTTCTCCAGGTAAGTATTATAAGATATGATACTAAAAATAGTCATATATTGATTTGGAAATTAATAATCGTTTTTAAAAGTTTATTCTTTGAATCTTAATATACTACTACTATGGGCTTTATAATTGTAGCCTAATTAGGGAAGATGAAAAGGCCGTAATTTCCAACGGCTAGTTTTTGAAAACGGCTCCCTTCCAATTATGGACGACAGAGTTATCCCATCCCCCAACGGCTAGTTTTTCGAAAAACGCGTTCAACGTTCACACCTTTAAATACTAACCCAATCACGTCCCTCCACCATCACTTGCACTTTCTCTTATACGCGCTTTTTCTATTGCTCTCTTTCTTTTGAAATCAAATTCGCAAAAAAAAACAGTTTTTTTCTCAGATCTACAATGGAGACACCATCATCAGCGAGAAGAGTGACGAGATCTCAGACCCGCTGCTCTGCCACCAATAATCACATCCTCCTCTCATCAAGTAAGTCTAGGGTTCCCTTTCTTTATTCGAGATCTTGATTTTGCCTGCTTTTCTTGTTTATAAATCTGATTGTTCTTTCGATTTCTCCAGAGAAATCAGATGAATCTGATCAATCTTTATCGAAATCAAGACAAAGAAAGAATGGAAAAGCCCATCAAGAGAGATCAGCTTTGTTCGATATAACCAATGACTCGCCGATTGTAGGCTTAGCGATGCAAACCCCATCTTCGGGGATAATGGGGAAGGGGAATATGAGTAGAATCAAGAACACTCCTGGATCTGGTGAGGCTCTCTTGAGAGGCCAAGTCAAGAATCTGTTGCAGATGGTTGAAGAAGAAGCAGAGCTTACCAAGATTCAAATGGAAGCTCGTCCCTTTATTCGTCTCGTCAATTCTCCCATGGGACTTCTAGCCCCAACTCCAGCCAACACTCCTCAAATTCTTGATTTCACAGGTGATAAGGATGATGATGATGGAGTACAGGTTGTGATCACATCTCCAGTTGTTACTGAGCAACTGAGAGCATCTCAGGTAAATTGATTTTGTGCGTTTGGTTAAGAGAAATTGTGGGTTTTCGATGAAAGGTTTAAAGTAATCTTTGTTGTGTATAACTGTTAGATGGAAGAGAAGAAGAAAGAGGAGAGTCCAAGCATCACTCGATCATTGCTGCTTGACTTTAGTGACAAATCAGAGATATGGGATACGTCAGATTGCTCTTCTATTGTGACTCAAATGGAGGAAACTGAGATCCCAGAAGATGATAGCTCCTCTGTCTGGTCAATGCAGGTCAATACAAGTACCAAAGACGAAGATGATGAGGAGGATGAAGTATCTTCTTACAGAGATGATGAAGAAGAAGAAGAAGAGATATTGGATGGTTTATGTGAAGGAATGAAGAAGATGAGTATGATGCCTGAATTTGAAGGGAAACACAAGAGATTTGTGTATGATAGTGAAGATGAAGAGATTATTGAAGAGAAAGAAGAATCTCCTGGAGTGTTGCGTTTGAAAGGCTTTCCTACACCTAAAGGAAAACATGTCAGATTCGCCATTGACGAATGAAAGGGAATAAGCTTGAGCTTGCTTTTCTTCTAAACTCATTTTGAGCTGTGACAATGTCTCCAATGTCTAAGCTTCATATTCATATAACTCTTTGTTGTGTTCTTTTTTATTTGGATATTACCCAAATCGGATTATTGGGCTTTTATATGGCTTGTTATGTTACAATAACTCTATAAAAAGGTGTAATCGGAAATTATTCAAAAACGACGTCGTTCCCTCCCAGTCCAATATTGAGTCGAAAGGAATATCATAAATTCTTATCGATAAATCCACTGTACTTGGTCAATTACAATATTTGAACTCATATGCAATATTTATATTAAACTCTAAAAGCTTTGTCCATATATAGGTTAATTATATCAATTATTTCATTTTCAAATTGGTAATGGCCGGTGAGTCGTCGGTTCATTGTTTTAACATAACAATGACATAACACATTATATATATATATATTATAAAGACAAAAACAATCGTTGATTCTTTTATTTAATTCAACATATTAAGAGTAATAGTAAATATGATTTGTAAATGTATGCATTTTGTTGTGAGCATGTGAAAAAAACATGAGACGCAAGTCAGTAAAGACTAAGGACAATGACCTCTCTGCTATATTTATTATCTAAAACAATTCCTCCAACTCTGCCCCGTTTTGTATATTCATTCCTAGACACATTACATGCGCATATCTACTATGTATGTGTGCGCGACCAACGAGAAGATAAATAAAAATAAAATATAAAAAAAAACGATAAATGAGCCACCTAACAACAACAAAAATGCTTTAAATTGACGAATAACTTATGGTCGTAAAATGTCCCGACCATGTTATAAGTACATTAAATGTACCAAATCTCAAAATTCTCAACTTCATGGGGAGTATAGCTTTGGAACTGGAAGTTAATAACACTATATTATACCCCTATATGAAATAAAAACAAATAAACAAAAGAGAAAGAAAATGTAGTAATTAATAATATATACTCGTCATCAACATTATTCAACCATTCCATTAGATCTTGGTGTGTATAAATAGTAAATACACCCTCTCCCCCTTCTCATATGCAGCATCTGAATAGGACGACTAATTACTATTTACTAATATAATCAAATACATTAATTCGATGAAGACTAAGAACTCCGGCATCGGATTTTGTGTCCCCCGCGTCAAGCCTAACTCTAGATCCACCACTACCACCGTCACTATCACTCTCCTTGATCGTTTCCGAGATGCCGTTCTCCGCCTCATCATGATCTCTGCTGCCACTAACTCCACCTCTCGCCGCCGTACAAACAAGCAGTCTCCGGCGACAGTACTCCGTCGCCCAACGTACCATAACGCCACCGATTCCTATCACACTGAGGCGGTGGCGGATTGTATAGAGTTTATCACAAGGAAAAAGGCCATTGAAGTTGAAAACGCTCCCTAAATCTCTGTCTCAGCTTTGTGTTCGTTTGGTTTAGATTGTCTCTCTCTCAGTTGATTCTTAACCATTGTATACCGGTTCCTGGTTTGGAATTTGTTGTGTGTAGCTGTAGCGGTTATTTATTTAGTAAAGTAAATCATGGATTTTTAAATATGTAGAATGAAAATATAATAACCATGTAATTGTACTATCCCGTCTTATCCTAAAGTTTTATATAACTAAACAAACCACTCTAATAGATAGACTATTGTAAGTCTGCAACCGGTTTATGGTCAAACACAATGGTTAAGTCAACGCTCCCAGATTTACCAACAATTCTTATAGGCCTTAATTCATCATTTAAGCCCATTTCGTTTATGAGTTTGGCCCAAATCGAGAATCGTTCGTATATATACTGTTGAGAAAAGGCGGTCGAAGACGCCGGATTAACTCGAAGCCCTTGTTAGGGCTCAGTTCACCGATTACCGGCGATCATTTTGATCATTCTCGGCATTTGGTGTACGCGTCGGAGAAAATGGTTGGTGAGTGTTATTAGTGTCATTGGAATTCCTTGTTTGGCGGTTGTACACGAGTATAATTGATCGTTCGTCGTGGAATTTCCAGGGGCACAGCCGGAGAGAGAAGAACGAGTTTCTTTGGAACTTACCGAAGAAATTCTACAGAGCATGGAACCTGGTGCCGTTTTTAGAGACTATGTAATTTCTTCAACTTTTATTCCGGGAAACCTGAACTTGACATGTGGAGAGAATTGAATATCGCCATCCGCGGTTCAGTTTCAGCTCTGTTTATTCTCACGGTCTTTTTCAGGGTTTCGAACCTTGCGAAGTTGTTCTAAAGGCTAGGGTTTTTGTTATCAGAATTGTAGGATCAGCTCGATTGATTTTCACAAAACTTCGAGTTATATGGTGACGGCTAGCGATGATGACTCAATTCGTCTCTATGATGTAGCAAGCGCTACGTGAGTATCTCAACTTGAATGCATTGCCTTTTGATAGTGTCACGAAATGCATTGGAACATCTTTTATAATATATAGTCTTCTCGTTCTCTTCTGTCAGATGTCTGAAGACAATTAATAGCAAAAAGTACGGGGTTGATCTTGTTTGTTTCACTTTGCATCCTACAACTGTCATCTATTCTTCGAGAAATGGTTGGGACGGTGAGTCACCTTACGCCAAATTTATGTGTGTCATTTGATTCTTCACAATATGATTTATTTAGAATGCTCATTTGATGGATAGATTCTCTACGGCTTCTTTCTTTGCACGACAACAAATACTTGCGGTACTTCAAGGGGCATCATGACAGGTTTGTTTTGTTAATGCTCCTGAACAGATATATCTTTCTTCATAACCAGATGGTCTTTACCAACTTGTATCGGATGCAGAGTTGTTTCGCTTAGCTTATGTTCTGGAGGGGAATGTTTCATCTCTGGTTCACTAGATCGAACCGTTTTGCTTTGGGATCAAAGGGTGGAGAAATGCCAGGTATATTGCCGTGGTGGTCCTAGTTGCGTGTGCCCCTGTTCACTTTACCGACTAATATTGTTGGTCATTTGGTTTACCCATAGGGTCTCTTACGGGTTCAAGGAAGGCCAGCTGCAGCATATGATGATCAAGGCTTAATTTTTGCAATTGCCTTTGGTGGCCACATAAGAATGTTTGATGCCCGTATGTACGAAAAGGTTTGTTATGATCAAAGCTACTTATGGTCCTGCTGTATTCTCTGCAGTTTGGAACGCCTTTACTCATTTGTTCTTATTTTACATTGAACAGATTTCTTGTTCTGATATGGAACACGTTGCTTGCACAGGGTCCGTTTGATATATTTTCCGTTGGGGGTGATCTTTCCGATGCAAACGTTGTGAAATTTAGTAATGATGGAAGGCTCATGCTACTTACAACCATGGATGGTCATATTCATGTGCTAGACTCGTTCCGTGGAACACTCGTATGCCTTCACCTTTCCTTGTTCTTCACTGTTAATGGTTTCTCATTTTCATTTCTCTGGTTTTCTTCCATCATAATGCACACATGATGAAAACATGCATACTGGTTTATCTTGATTATTTTGTGGTCAATTTCATTCCAGCTATCCACATATAGTGTGAAACCAGTTCCTGAAGAATCCACACTAGATGCAACCTTCAGTCCTGAAGGCATGTTTGTTGTTTCAGGTATTCCCGAGTCTATCTGATTCGAATGATGCATACACACTTCCTTCGTATAAAAACACTACTTTTTTTCGCATCGTTTGGTAGGTTCAGGCGATGGTAGTACCCACGCATGGGGTGTCAGAAGCGGAAAACAGGTCAAAACTGGCGACGCTGCCTTATCGGTTATCGGTTTCTCCTCATAACTTTCCTTGGTTGCTTGTGTTTTACCCCATGGATCGTTGTATGTGTAGGTTCATACTTGGATGGGACATGGCACTGAACCTCCGGTGATTAAATGGGCTCCAGGAAGCCCCATGTTTGTCACCGGCTCTTCTGAACTTGCCTTTGTCATCCCTGACTTGTCTAAATTGCCAGCTTATGCGATACGGAAGTAGGATCACTGTGGCACTTGGACGAGTTTCACGGTATTGCCGTCTCAAGCTCTACAATCTCGTACATGTAACTGACTCCTAACGTAATGTTTGATGCTCCGATGATTTGCTGGTGTTAGTGTTACTCGTCACTTAAACTCCTCGTTTGGTCATCTACCGCCATTGTTTCTTATGTTGTATTCTAAGGTACCTTGTTTTTTTTTGTAAATCCAAGTCTTTCTCGTATGCTACTTGTATGTTTTGGTGGTTATGATTGTTTCTTCTCCCGCTAGAAAAAAAATAAATCTGAATTAAATAAATCGAAGTGTATGTTTGTGTGTGCAGTATGAGATCCTTTCTCACGTGGCTTCTACAATTGTCGGCTCCTCAGGCCCAATATAAAGTTAAAGGCCTTAAGGCCCAACTAAAGAAGAAAGTTAAACGAAGTTAAGCCCTTTTCATTATTCTAATACGAAATTTATTGATGGATACTTTTTGCTTAACTTAATTAATCAGCAAATTATATCCTCCGAGTAGCTTATCGCCTTGAACCAATCGGCCCGTTTGTCTCACAAGGTCAACCCGACCCGACTTTGTTTCCCCAAATCCCCTCGTCAAATTGATCGATTCCGGGAGCCGAACTGCGTTTTGGCTTCAAACATCTCCCTGCATAATTCCTCTGTGACTCTTCGTTTAGGTTTGTCGTTTGATTTTTGTGAGTTTTTAGGTTATCTCTTGCAATCTGGTTGTATTATTCTCGTCTGCGCTGAATTTTGTATGATCTCGTTGTTGGTTGTCTTCGGTTGTTCGCTTTATGGTTTTTTGTTGAATGAACTGAGTGATTCGTTTGCTTGGAAATGTTTTGGGAGCACGGATTTTTTGGGACTGCTGAATTGGTTTTCACCTTATTCGCGTTTTCTTGTAAAAGGTGATTTCCTTGTTTGACTTTGGAAAATTCTCAATTTCGTGTGTTTTTTATCCAGTTGTTGTCGGAAATCTGTACATGATTAAGCCTAAAAGCAATAAACATGGATCTCATGCTTTTTCCCCATAATATTGTGTTGATTGTCTTCATAACTTGTATCCTGATCACCAGCTTATGCGGTATGCGTTTTTGGTGAGTCTTGCTTAGTGTTCTGAGGGTTGTTCTTACATTTTACAGCTTTCTGGGATACGGTACGTAAGCATATGGCTGCAAAGGAAGATGATTTCACCTCAACTGTAGATTCTAAGACCAGGGAGGATCATGAAATCTGGATGGGAGCGATGGAAAGTACTCAGTCTAACATTGATGTTCTGCAAGACAGATTCGTAAGTAATGGGGAATCTGATCGGGTCTCCAAGGAAGATTCACCAAAGGAGGTTGAAATTCTCTTGAAACGAGTGAAAGCAGCGACATCCTTATTGGCCTATCTGAAATCAAAAGCAAGTACTATGGCTGCTGCGAATTTGGCCCATCTATCACTTGGCATTGACCAGCTTGAGGGTGACGGCCTTGTCAATAGTAATGGCTTGCCAGAGTCTGGATTGCTTAAAACCATACCTTTCTCTGCATGTGATGGTGCTGATGATCTGCCATCGATGGGAACTGGTAGGCAACAAGGTTCAATCGATGATGATGATGATGGGACTTATGTTACTGAGATGCTCAAGCATGTAGAGACGGTTACAGGAGTAATGGAGTCTTTGGCTAGGCGTGCCATAATTGCAGAGTCAGAAGCCGCTATTGAGAAGGGGAAAGCAATTTTAAGTCAAGAAGAAATTCAAAGAAAGGTTGGCCAAATCGAGAACATGTCCCTGAAATTAGAGGACATGGAAAAGTTTGCTCTTGGAACTAGTAGTATTCTCGGTGAAATGCGACAGAGGGTTGATGATTTGGTTGAAGAGACGTCTAGGCAGAAGCAAAGAGCGACGGAAAATGAGCAGGAGCTGAGTCGTGTTAGGAGAGATTTTGAGTCGCTTAAGTCCTATGTTACAAGTCTTATCAGCGTCAGAGAAACACTCGTCTCATCAGAGAAGCAGTTCCAAACAATCGAGAGACTTTTTGAAAGGTGAGTTATCCGCACTCCCATCTTTTCTTAAAGCATATCTTCAACTTCTTCCATGTGTTTGCTGACAAATTATCGTTCTTTTGATCTGCCTACTCGTCATATGTAGCCTCTAGATTTAGGAGTTTTGATCATCATTAGCATTTAGCACATAAGACTCAAATTGGACTCCACACAGTTATGGCTACTATCTCGGCATTAATTCTCTTTCCAGGAAGATTTTGGTTTACGTGCTCAGGACGAGACACTGATTGGGTAGTAGTTGATCACATTTACAGAACAGATTTATTGTGGTTTCGGAGACTGCATTCATTGCCACTTTATGATCGTATCAAAACGAGTCCTCCTTCGGTTTGGATATAAGATCGTGATCAGGATTCTCATCATGTATACTCAAGTTCTAGGTGTTTGATAACGAACGCTTCATACGTAAATGCGTAAGAGTCATGTTTTCTTTGGTATTGTGAGTTGATGGTTGTCAGTGTTCATAAAGCAGGCTTGTTGCGAAGACAACGCAGCTGGAAAGCGAGAAAGTCCAAAAAGAAGCAGAGGTCCAGAAACTAATGGAAGAGAATGTGAGATTGACGGCCCTACTGGACAAGAAAGAGGCGCAGCTTCTGGCCATGAATGAGCAATGCAAAATGATGGCGTTAAGCTCGAATTAATGGTGGAGTTCCACACTGATCAAATCGACATAGAGATATGAAGATGGAGAAATTTGGTACTACTTATATCTTTTTTCCACATGTAACATAACCCCCCCTTTTGAAACACTGCTGCTTTCTTCTATGTTTGTTCATATCCAAAACCAGTAAATATTGGCCTTAGCAACAAGGCAAGTATACATTCTATGCAATCATATTTAAAGATCTTGACTGTGTTGTCACCACCACTGTCTCTTGCAGAAAAAATGCATTCTGGTCTAACTTAGCTTAGCTTAGATTGTTAAGGGTTTAGTGTTTGAGAATTGAGACAGGTGGGTATTTAGGTTTTAGTGACCGGTATTGATTGATTAGCGGTTTAAAGATAATAACTGAAAAATCTGCAACTGCACGAGACTGTATGGGCTTCTGTTATATTACCGTTAATGAGGTTTGTCTGTAATACATGATTGCAGAATTTGTTACATCCACAGAACATGCGGAGCCGTCGAAGCCCATCTTGTCTTAAGCAATTTGGAAAGACAGGATTTATATGGGGGATATGGGACATCTACATAATATGTGGTACATGTAATCACACATACACATCACTAAGAAAACTAGATGATTTTAATAAATTGAAACATGGGGAACTCAGAGTTTATTTTGTCAGAGAGAAGGATGAAGGTGCCAAAAACTTGAATAGATTTGATATCGGTATGCATAAAAAAGATGTCTTTTCATGTATAGATACAAGTAAAAGAGGTGCACATGGTGCGCCCCATAACGTGAAAGCATCATCATATACAAACGTTGGTTAATTCCGTATGTATATGGGAGCGTTAACATCTGAATATATCTTATTAATATTTGATATCCTTATATATATAAGAGTCACCATGGCCACTATCCATTAATCTAATATATAGAGACATATAGTGAAAGAGAGAGAGAGAGAGAGGCAAAGTAAAAAAGAGATAGATTATATGGGGTTAGAAAATGGAGGTGGAAGTCTAAAGCAGATGCTACGGAGATGTTCTAGTCTTGGAAAGAAGAGCAAAGACGTCCCCAAAGGTCACTTCGTAGTCTACGTTGGGGCCTCCAGGTGCCGCCACGTCATACCAATCTCGTACCTTACGCACCCCATCTTCCAGATGTTGCTGCAAGAAGCAGAGGAAGAGTTTGGGTTCTGTCAAGAGAAAGGATTAACAATTCCTTGCGACGAACATCTCTTTCGTTCTCTACTTTCCTCCATCCGTTAATTACTTGACGACACAAAATTAAGAAATTAAATTAAGAGAGATATGTATCCATCTTTTTTGTATGTACATATTATAATTCATTACTTGTGCTATAAGAGTGCAATGAGAGCCTCTCCTACATTTGCCTTTTTCATTTCTTTCACTTCGCTCTTTTTGTATGTACATATTAATCCTCTTAATATTATATGTTATGATATCATCAATTGGACCCCAGCTTGTCTTTCTTTTGTTTATACATATATAGGATCATATTCATATAACCGTCGACATTATTTATCTACGTGCATGAAAATGAACTTCATCCGTGTATATGAATTGTGATGATCTCATAAATACAACGTCTTTACATTATTCTTTTCATCGTTTCCTATACTCATTCAAGGTGGCATGTATTTTTTATATTTTATATACCATATATTATCACATATAAACTTAATTCCCACATTTGGCTCCTATTTAATCTATCATACGATATTTATATATACTAATTGACCAATATCATCCAATGATCATTCATATCTGATAATGAAATTATTAAAGTGATATCACAACAACTACAAAATGGACTTTAACTACTATTCTTATTTCTTAATCATTTGAGTTAATCGTTAATTACACGTTGAGGGTTGAGTTTTGGATAAACTCGGAATATTTAAAATATGTACCTATTTGGCAACAATAGTCAACAAACTCAATCATTGGTAACATTAATTGGCCCATAGAAATTGGTTATATACATCATATAATATAATACTATAGTATGAATATAAAAAAATGCATATTTACAATACAAGAGTTAGAGGTGTTGTAGGGTTCACATGTCGGGCTGCTCTTCCTCTTCTAGTAGCTACTTAATTGTATATCTTTCACTTTCACCTGCAGGCTGCATTTGCATAGCTCTTCGCTCTTCACCGGATTATACTAACTCTCATTCTCACTCATCTCACGCCTCTTTCCATGCCAAATATGTGATATATACTTTTGGTATTTGTTTTTTATTTTATATGATATCTTTTATAGAGTTTCACTGATTCTAGAGTTTCATTTACGTTCAAACTACCCATTCTTAATTAATTGTTTAAATGATAACTTAATTAATTGTTAATTCATTGCCTATATATAAATTGTTTGAGTTAAAAAAAAATCTATAAAATATGTAACAAATTTTATTCACAAATACATATTACATTAACCGAAAAATATATATTTAATTATATTCAATTTTTTACAAATATTATAACTCATTTGATTATTTATAATTTTAAATACTATATATACAAATAATGATACAGAACTTAAATTATTTCATTTACTATATTATTTTTATGATTTAATTGTTTGTATAATTAGTTAAATACTTATGAATCTAAATTATATCTTTACGCTTTTTAAAATAACTTTGATAGATCTTTTTTAGCATCATTATTATTTTAATATTTACTATTAATGATATATTTAATTTATATATAATATAATATTAATAACCACACAAATAAACATATATATATATATATATGCGAAAACAAAAAAAAAAAATATATATATATATATATAAGTTAAATGGGGGTAAAAAAAAAATGGGCCAAGTTTTTATTTAAAAAAGCTCATATAAAAGAACTGGCCTCATTTTTCTTTCGCGCGTTAAGAAAGGTCATCATCATTAAATAATAGCAAAAGAAATCCTACGCGCATCTGAAGCGCGTTGAGCGCGTTTGGCTAAAACCGCTAAAACTAAATTTTTTTTTAGAATCAGGCGCGTCAAGTCAAAATAACGGAAATCAACATCCAAGCTTTTTCAGCGACTTCATCCTATTTCACTATTGTTTGTTCCCCCGAATTTCGCTATTGTTTCATTTTACTGTTTTATTTTTTATTAATTATTTTTTGTATAAAACAGCGTTTAATACTTTAATTAATTTTTTTTTCCAAATTAATCATCCTCATGTTTATATTTTCCACATAAAATTATTAGCTTATTCATTAATAACTGAAGAATAACTGTATTAATCATTAAATTATTTTTAAAAAATGTAATAAATAATATAAACACGTAAACACATAAGTTATTACTTTAATATTTTTTTTAAATACTGAGATAAAATAGCTTTGCTTCAAATAAAGAGATTCACATACATAAATCATATATATTTAAATAAATCAATAGTGGTTGGATTACACTTTTAACACAAATTCACAATAAACTAAAACTAGTATATACAATGTTCCATTCGTGGAAAAGAAAACACTCATGTTAAATATAAAAACCCTTTGTTCTCTTCAGGACCAACTTTGCCTCAGGTAGATGTATAAAGGCCCACTGGGCTTTCCTCTCGAAGCCTATATAGGCCCAAACCCAAATATAAGAGCAAATCGGTCAACGCTAACCGGTGAATTGCGATGCCAGTAAAGCGTCAATGTGTTCACGTTACTCCTTAGAAAAGTTGCTAAAATAATAATATTCAATTCAATATTCGTAATTCGTATGCAAGCTCTTCTCACGTTCCTCCATGCTTATATATATATATATAATATGTAATCAAACATGTAGGAGCTCAAATCAAAGACAAGTCGTCTCATTTGATCCCACTCTGACTCTTCCGAGAAATCAGATCTAGAGATACCATCAATGGCGTCCCAAAACGATGGATCCAGATCCGAATCTGCCACCATTCCCAACGGCGACTCTGACCAAGGGGAAATGTCGTCGCACCCGATCAAGATTGCACTCATCACCGGAATCACCGGTCAAGATGGATCATACCTCACCGAATTCCTCCTCGGTAAAGGCTATGAAGTTCACGGTCTCATCCGCCGATCATCCAATTTCAACACTCAGCGAATCAACCATATCTACGTTGATCCTCACAACGTCCACAAAGCTCGCATGAAGCTCCACTACGCCGATCTCACCGACGCTTCTTCGCTCCGCCGTTGGCTCGACGTGATTAAGCCAGACGAGGTTTACAATCTAGCTGCTCAGTCGCATGTCGCCGTTTCCTTCGAGATCCCCGACTACACGGCTGACGTCGTCGCTACTGGAGCTCTCCGCCTCCTTGAAGCTGTCAGATCTTACAGCGCTGACAATGGTCGTAGCATCAAGTATTATCAGGCCGGATCCTCCGAGATGTTCGGGTCAACTCCTCCTCCGCAGTCAGAGACAACGCCGTTTCATCCCAGATCACCCTACGCTGCCTCCAAGGTCGCAGCTCACTGGTACACCGTCAATTACCGAGAAGCCTACGGCCTCTACGCCTGCAACGGAATACTATTCAACCACGAGTCACCTCGCCGGGGCGAGAACTTCGTGACTCGGAAAATAACAAGAGCCTTGGGACGTATCAAGGTCGGATTGCAGCGGAAGCTCTTCCTAGGAAACCTCCAGGCATCACGAGACTGGGGATTCGCAGGGGACTACGTGGAGGCAATGTGGCTAATGCTGCAGCAAGAGAAACCAGATGATTACGTGGTGGCAACTGAGGAATCACACACAGTGGAGGAGTTTCTAGATGTGTCGTTCGGGTACCTTGGTCTAAACTGGAAAGATCACGTTGAGATCGATAAGAGGTACTTCAGGCCAACGGAGGTGGATAACCTGAAAGGAGACGCAAGCAAAGCAAAGGAAATACTTGGGTGGACACCTCAAGTTGGGTTCGAGCAGCTGGTGAAGATGATGGTGGACGAAGATCTCGAGCTAGCCAAGAGGGAGAAAGTGCTCGTCGACGCTGGTTACATGGACGCCAAGCAGCAACCTTGATCCGACCAACGCCATTTATCTATTACCACAACAAATTTTATCACAACCTTCATCATCTGCTTTCATTTTTTACTCCATCTACGTATGTTGTACTTTTTTTTTTCCTCTTTTGGTCCATTCTAGTTTCCATTGTTCAACTCGTTAAGTTGCTTACCATTTACATTTATAGTAATATATGTATTACACAATAATCTTCCATTTTACAAAAAAAAATGTTCACGAGTGATTGTACAACTCAGAATAGAACCTAAGAAATCACTAGAAACGATCAAAGATTCATCACAGTAAAAGAGGTCAAAGCATCATCCTGAAACTAAGCATACTCAAAAGAGGAAGAAAATTGATGTAGAATTAGCCGTATTCTAATTCACTAACGTTTCTATTAGCGGATTACTCTTATGCCTCTTCTTTAGAAGACAAAGTAGGGTTTATACTGACCGGGTCGGACGATGCAGCAGCCAAGGGCGTCACTGTTGCTCTTAGAGATTCAGGCCCTTCTAGAGTAATTCTCTTGCATAATGTATCACAGTTGCTTATCACTTCTGTTAATCTTCCTTTAAGCTCACCGAGCTCCACCTGCAACCCATGAACTAAAGATATATGTTGTTGATAAGATAAGTGGTGATTGTAGTCAGTGTCAAACCCACCTCTATCATCTACTCTGAAAGAATCTTAGGTACCTTGAGATAAATGCTGAGAAGTTGTCCTCATTGCAGAAACTGAGTGGTTAAACCTCTGTAGAAGCTTAGTTGCCAAAGCATCTGCCACTTCTATCTTGTTTTCTATATCTTCCTAGATAAATGATGCGACATGTTAGGATTCCTTTCCCTTTGATAGCTAAAACTATAGACACTAGGATGATTCAAATACAATTTGTAGAATAAGCACACTCAAACATTAAGCTAAGAGAAGTAAATCATCTATTGATCTCATGAAACACAGTTTCGTATATGGCAAGAACCTCTGCAGCTTTTTATGGTGCTGAGAAGATCTTCAAAATAGATACAAAAGTGTTTCGTGTAACTAATGACTGTACTGCTTGATTTTATAGGTGCTCAAAAAAAGTTACCTTTAATAGTCAGTATTTCTAAGTTGCAACTTTATAAGTTAATAATGGCATGCCTAAGATTTACATAAACCTCGTGCCCAATATTTTCAGAATAGCCTTGGGAGTGGACTCAAGCCTAACTTTAGTTATCTAGTAATTGCAAACATTTCTCAAAGAGTGCGCTCTGGACCAAAGATAAGAAATTTGCTTCCCAATGACTAATAAGGCAAAGGATTCCAAGCTCGTTAAAAGGAAAAATACACAGACCTGTCTCTTGATTATTTCTTGAGCTTTGCTCTCGTGCCATTCTCTGTAAATGGAGAAGAGCTCCAGTAGTATCTGAGGATCCACAGTATCTGGGAAACAGTTAACAAGAAGAGGAAGAAATTGGCGTTAGGCAAAGGAGAGTTCTATGATGAAAGAAAACAGCTTGGCAAAGACAAGCTCTTTCATCATTTAGGTTTTTCAGTAAACGAAGCCAAAAAAGAAGACAAATCCAAAGATGGGTCTTATTTTCTGAATGAGTTGTCAACCACACAATCCAAAGTCCATAATCTATCAATTGAGCTAAATTTCACCAATTTTTTACAACAAATCACCATATCCTCTTTCTAGACATCTAATTTTCAATAAGGGATGCGCAACGATCATAGATTTAGTAGGTATCAATCAAACTCACTTGAAGATGAATTGGAGAGAGCTTTTCTCACTAAGATGTCCGTTAAGCTACTTTCTGTGGGAGGCGACTTCAATATCGGCGTACTCTGAAATTAATTTAGGCAGGATTGTTATCGACAAGATTTTATCAACAACAGAAGAAGAAAAAAAAACCCTGGAAACGCAAAACAGAATAGAGTAACTCACAACTTTGAGGGATTTAAGATTCTCCAAAACGGAATCAACTACTTCGGATCGATGAGAAATGGTCGTAATCTCATTTCGACCTCGATTTTCCTACAACATGATCAAATTACGAAAAACAATTTTATAGGAATTGGGAGAATGAACCGGGATGGCCGAAGAATCAAATCGTGAAGATATATGTTACCTGAGCACCTAAAAGCGTCGAATCTGATGCTCCCATGTGAGAAGTGATTATGCTTCTAATCAAGGATCAATGGTTTTAGAAGGTAGGGAGATTTCTGGAAACATATGAAGAAGGTGGACTGTTTCAACTTTTAAGGCGACGGGAAAGAGGAGAGAGCAAATGACGTTTCGCACATCGTGCCGTTTAATATTTCCCACTATGCATTTACAATATCCAAAAACGACAGGTCGTTTGTCATTTGTAAATTGTAATGGGGAGACAGGCATGAGCAACACATGGCATGCTTCATCGCGCATGCTAGACAAAGCCCATTTTGAATGGGCCCACCTAGAGCCCACTTTATTTAATACCTTCTTATATCTTATTATCTTATTATCTTATTATTATAAATCACAAGTTGTGAGAGAGAAAATTAGAAACTTTATAAAATTGATACTATAGTTTTTTGTAATATGTCATCACAAGAGAAAATATAGGTAATTTTAGTTTTATTTTTATTTTAAAAATTAAAATTTTATTTTATTTTAAAAAGTTTTGTTTTACATGTAATTAAAATTAATTTATTAATATAACTGTACTTTTCTGCTAATTAATTATATAAATTTCTCCCTGCGTAGGCCGGGGATATAGCTAGTATAAAACAAACCGTAATTAATGTTTAAAATTTAAGGAATTCATCTAAATTTGATGATCTTCACATTATAACGACCTTCTCCTTAGAAATTCACTTCCTTATTACGACTATAAATCCATTGACGGCGTATCTTGTGCATGTGCATGTAAACAACAAAAAGTGTGTTTTATTAGTCTTGAGGAGTCATCAAGAATTGAGAGGCAACAAACTTATCAAGAGATCTCCAATCAGTGATCATTTTCTCTGCACTCACTTCATCTTCTAAGCTGTTCTTATCACAGCTCTGGAGAGACTTGATCTCAGGCTCAGAGGGAGTAGTCTCCAGCTGAGGAAGTCCACACATTAACGAGTTATTGACCTCAGCAAGTACTTCTTGTTTACAGTGGTTGTTGTTGTGTCTAGATCGTTTGTTTGCAATGTGTTGAAGAGGAAGAGGATCCAAGAGATTATTAGGGTCGTAAAAGAAACAATTTGTGTCCCAAACTTGTCTTCTTTTTCTTCCTACATTGCTTCTCTTCTTGAATGCTCTACACACTACCCATCCTTCTTCCTATTTCAATCAAGAACGGTCCAAATCATTTCTTAGACACAAAAAAAACATTCATTAAAGTCTATAATATATATATACCTGGAGAGGAGAGTTGTGGTGGGAATCGAGCATGTAGTATTCGTGAATGATCCAATCAGATTTTTGACCATTAGGAGCTCGGCCTCGATAGTAGACAAGAGTCTTTCTCATACCAATAAGTTTGGAGTTTTGGTAAACGGCTTTGTCACGACCCGTAGCTTTCCAGAAACCGGAAACTGTGGCTCGGTTAGTTCTTGTTCCCGTTGGATATTTCTTGTCTTTGTGGCTGAAAAAGTACCATTCCTTTTGCTCTTCATACCCTATTCTACATCTCTCTACACATGTATATTAATTTACATTTATATATACATAACCAATAACATCATATCTGCATATATATTAACTCTTTAAATGACATACCACACATAAGATTCTAGCATAGAAATAGTTTATAGATCGGTTAATTCATAATTCATTAAAACCCTAGCTAATTCATTTTCTCATTTATGTATAGTCTTGATCATATAAAGTAGATCAGATTCATGAAATTTCATATGCGTCATAACTATCATACACACCGATCACAGATATATATTATAGAAGAATCCAAAAGATAACGAAAGTATCCCAAATAATACAGATCTTTGTACACATATACAGAATATTAAGAATATTTTCGTTATCTTTTAGATCCTTCTATACTTAGATATATTAAATTTGAGATTGGATATGTAAATAGAAATAGAGATATAGATACCTTGTAGATCCCATGGTTCGATCTTGTAGAGATCAATCTCTGTGATAACATCAAGATCGATCCTTTGAGAGGCGAGTTTCTTCTTGAGATAATATCCAACAAGTTCTTCATCTGTGGGATGAAACCTAAAGCCAGGTGGTACGCAACATGATGACTCTTCATCCATTAAATCTATCTTCTTTGTTCATCTATATATATATCATCGATCTATCAAAGAGGAAACAAGATATATAGAGAATAATCCATCAACATATATCTTTATATATTAGCTATATAGAAAGAGAGAGAGAGAAATGGAGAGTCCAGTTGAACGTCGACGTGTGTGTTTTGGACTTCAGAGTGTAATCATATATACATATATATATATATGTGTATATACATAAAAATGAAATGTAAATATTTAATAAAATGAAACCTAGAGCAATGATTATGTTACAACTAAAAAAAATAGAAAAAATAAAAAAGAAAGGTTAGGGTTAGGTGGCTCCGTTTTGAGTGAAACGGAAAGATGTGAAAAAAACTATAATGATTTTGCTTTGTGTTACCTTCATGCTTTAAATCATGTCTCCTTCCTCATTCCTGTTTTCTCTCTACCAATTTAATTATTTAATTTATATATTCAGTTTTATAGTAAAGAGTGACGATATATCATATATATAAAAATATGTTGTGGTAATCCCTTTTTAATTACCATGCATCTAATGTTTATGTGCCAAAGATTAAACCCTTTTTGTCTGTTTGTCGTTAATTATAGTGTCAAAACTCTGACCATTGCGTTCTTCAAAAACAAACATGTTTCTCTCTCACACTTAATCTCACGCTTATATATTTATATACTCTATTCTCTATATATATAATTAACGACGATCCGATCGAGTTTAAGTAAAAAAAAAAATTAAATGTAACTGGTATAGTCTTAGGGTAATTTATTTATTGAAGTGGAGAATGAAAATTTGTGAACCGCTCCTATGTAAATGTAAATGTAAATGTATACGCATGGCATAGGGTTTTCATGCTTAATGTATAAATAAAATACTTGGGAGTCAACGACTAGTGGGTCTGGGCGGGAAGGATGTGGACTTGTGGAGACTACTAAGAGAAGACACGTGGCAACCTCTTATTTGGTTAAACGGTTATACTCTTTACGTACAAGGTAAACAAAAGCGAACGGCGTTGGACTGAATTCAGAATTGAGAGACTAACAAATAAAACATGATATTATAAAGTTATAAAACAAAAGGGACCCATATTTACTTCTTTCGCCTATTATTTGTTAGAATTAATTCAGATATACGAATCAACGCATTTGACAAGTGACCTGATTTATTAATCATACTATTTGTGTCAAAAGGAAGTAATTAACTTACATATTCACTAATTCATCGAATCATGTTTTATTTTTTTTATGTAAGAAATAAAGGAAAAGTTAGTGATAGTCGTCTAAAGAAGACATTTGAATTAATCAAGAACAAAATGATTATGAATCATTCATTCTATATACACTCCTACGACCTGATCAATGAAACCACACTAGTATCACTGTTTTTGACTTTCAGAGTGATCATGGTATCCAAATAAGGGCTAAAATATATATATCATTCTTGTTTTTTTAATTTTCTTGTATACAAATTGATTAGGCATTGGACTGGTTTGAGCATATTGTCTTCTATTACGTACGGTAACCATTCAGAATTAAATAGCGAAATGATTATACAAAACTATATATTACATAATATTGCGTCACTTATATGTAAGAGACTTCTTCGAGGATCAACCTCTTTTCTTATTGTTGTTAATTTCTTTGTTTTCTTTAAATATAAATGCTCTTTAATTGACATACTTTATACCGTATGGAATTGTTAACTTGTCTAGTGAAAGAAAAGAACCATACTAATACTTGGAACATATTCTTGTGATCAAAATTCACTATTTTCACTTAGTTATTAAACGGATACATGTAGACACGTGGAAACACACAAAATCACGAAAGCCACTACTTCAAACTCACTAATTGGGCAATGGGATCAAATAAAACAAGTTTTTCTTTTTACAAAAAAGAGAGGGATAAAACGCTGCGTTTCCAAAAGCTAGTTTTCTTGGGACGAGGTGGTTTAAGAGCGAAGTTGAGGCCAAACATCTCCTTAGAGGCAACGTTCATGTCAACGAAGCCCAAGAGCCTACCCACCACCGAAGCACTCTCTCGGACGTGACGCATGTCTTTGTAATTCGACCAGAGTCGCTGCGCCAGCTGGACACATCTGTGCTTCGTGTGCAGCCTAATGCCCCACCTCAGGAACAAGTTCTCTCTCTCTTCTTGCGACAGTTTTCTCTGCATCAGCTTGCTCAGCTTGTACCTCTCTCTCTCCAACGCTTTGGCGCTGTTTTTTCGTTAACCACAAAGATATTATTAGATTCATAAAATTTCTTAATCTGTTGTTGAAGCGTAGAAAATGAGATATGAGAGTGTGAATATACCTAGACATTGGGGTGAGAGTGCGTCCGTCGTGCACGACTTTGCTATGTTGGGTCAAAGATTCTTTGGCGTACTTAAGTCGACGGAGTTCTACCTCCAAGTACAAGCAATCTTTTTGATCTCCTTTGAAAAGAAGGAAGAAGTAGCTTCTGTGCGCCATGGAGATGTTACATGCGTGCCAGAGCTCTATTATCTCCCTCTGTAGCCTCTTGAACTCCACCGACCAATTTAAAGGCGTCGCTAAGTAGTCCTGTATTGGGTCTACTCCTGCGTCCTTGACATTCTTTACGGAACTCATGGCCAAGAACTCCTGCTCCATTTCCTGCACCTGTCACAGGATGGTTAAAAATGATATTAGATTAGCAAATGAAAATCGTATATTCTGGTTGAACCAAGTAAGCAAAACGAACCGAAAGATGAATGATTTGCTTGTCTTTCTGAGCAGCAGTCTCTTCAGATTTTTCCTCGCTGATTGAAGCTATAGCACTTGTCTGAAGCTCAAGAACAGAAGCATCAGAGGGGCGGGAATTTGATTCTTTTGGTGATGACATTCCGTTGCTGACACCATCTAAAGCAGCATCCGCCGTTTGAGTGTTACTTAAGCTTCCCCCCAGCGAAGTAGTTGGCGTACTCGTTCGGCTAAAATCATCTTGAAACAGTCTCTCATTCTTGATGTTGCGTGATATTGCGAGGCTTCTCTTAGCTGTTTCCACAAATTCTTTCTCGTACCAGCTTGGTGGTGTGTCTGCGTCTTTCTCAAACAAGGGGGAGGAAGAACCAGATATAAAGTTCGCTCTGCAGCTTCGGCTCCTAGTTAGCTTAACCCCTGTGAAGGGTTGCGAATCCCACTCCATATGCCAAGAACAAGACATTTCATGAGAGGGAGTGGTGAAATCTGGAGGCACCTTGTTTCTTCCAAGGTTAGACATGTTTTTATCAAACTCATCAGGACAACATTTTTCAGGAGAAGGAAAATCACAGCGTGGAGAGGTTTCGATGACTTTTATCTCTTGCTTTGGATGGGGTGAGGCACCACCAACTTCCTTTACTCTTTCTTCTTCTCCTTCTTTTTCTTCTTTTTCTTCTTCTTCTTCATCATCATCATCATCTACTGCGACACATACTGGTTTTGCACTCACAACCTCGTATCTGTGTGGACTGCAATCCAGCATACTTTGCTCTGCATTCACAACCTCGTATCTGTCTGGACTGCACTCTAGCATACTTTTCTCTGCATTCATAACCTCGTACCTGTCTGGACTGCACTCCAGCATACTTTGCTCTGGCCGTGTGGTAATATCTGACTTCTCTATTTCTATGCATCGAACTTCCCTGCAGTTATCCTCAGAATCTTCATTAGTCTGTTCAGCCAGTTCACAAAATCGTTCCTCCTGAACATGAGGTTGATCAGCAATTTCCTCTATGTGAACATGAGATTGGCCTTTAGATTCTGTCCCGCTAATATCAAGTGGACTACTTGATCCAGAATTTATCATGAAATCTGAAAGGTGGAAGACATTCTCTTCATAACTGTATTCTGATCGAGGAGATACATAGGAAGGTTGAACAGATACTGGGCTTAGTGGTGTTGTATCCTCAGAGCCCCATGTACGGCGCACCCGTAGCCTGGGGTATTGATGTTCCAGTAGCTCCTGGACGAAGATGAAAAAAAAAGATAAATAGGGCCGTGAAATGATATCAACGCTTTCTATAATATTAAGATGTGAAAATGACAGACATTTGCTTCTTCTGCTTCTGTCGATAGTGTCATTTTCTCTGGTAGTGTTTCTTCTCCAACCATTCGTCGAAGAGCTTCAATCTCACAACGAGCTTGCTCTAGTTGTTGTGTTAGCTGGTATACCTCTTTCCTTAGCTGTAAGAAATGGGACAAATCATAACTCAATCTCCAGTAAACTAAAGGGTGATTGGGCAGTGAATAAGACAAATCTACTATGAAAGACAAAGCTATGAATATAGAAAATTAGTTCATAGGGTGATTGGAATATCATGCTACCTTTTCAACCTCTAGATCCTTCTCCGTTAGTAATGCAGTTGTGTCTGAAATAACCGAAGCCTGGCCAGGGCTTCTCAACTCACTTTCCAGTTTAGCCAACTCCCTCTGTAAATGTTTTACTAAAGCTTTATCAGACATGACAACATTAACTTGCGCATTTGTTGTCACCTCCTTTGCACAGCTAGCAAATAATAGCGTGTTTCTTGACTGCTCAACATGGATTCTTGCAGGGCTCATTGTACAAATGATGGCAGTTCTAGCATTTCCTCCCAAGGAAGACTGAAGTATGCGTGTCAGCTTTGAATCTCTGAATGGAATGTGCCCAGTTTTTCCTTTACTGCATGAAGCTAGCCACTTAAGTTAGTGATGCAAAGAGGAAGTCATTTTCTAGAACGCCAAGTACAACGAATAGCTCGTCAAGAATATTCATAGACCAGGAAATTTAGGGGTCAGCTCAAAGAATAAAGAGCAATCTAAGGTGACACAAAGCAGAATATTTTGTGGAAGTTAAACTACCCACTAGCTAACCTTAGCTTGCGGATAACAGTTCCCAGCGTTAACAAACTTCGGTTTATATGACAACCTTCTTTCAACCTTGTTCCGGCTGATAATGATTGAGATGCACGTTCACTTCCAGCGAGATCAATGAAGTTCTACAAGAGAAGTTGTTACTCAACGGATTCCTTTCAACTGAGGTTTTTAGCAAAATGTGATGGAAGGTTCAAGGATATATACCACTGTGGCTGTGAGTGTACTAAATTTATCATTGGCGAAAAATTCACGAGCCGTGCTTTCAACTGTCTGCATAAGAAGATAACACAGATGAGATAAAAGTTCCAGAAAACAGCGTAAAGACTGCAGACATTGAACCATAAAAACAAGTTGACAAGACGCCTTACCAATCTCAAAATCTGATGAGACCGGGAACTGATTTCATTAAGAGCCGTCTCTCCAATTTGCCGTTGAGCTGCAAATTGGTAGATAAGCGTCAAAATTGATGCAAACCTTCACTAATATATATTTAGATTCCCGTTTTTACTATCCTTACCTTCGCAAACTGATAGGAGCTCCTTGAAATGATTCCAATCTTGCAGAGTTTCCTCCGTGAGTTTCTCAACAACTGTCCCTTTCTGTCAACAGCAAATGCGCAGCATGAGAGATTGCAAAGATTAGTTTTATATGATGAAATGACCATATTTACCTCAGGATCGTCGAGAAGTCTGAGTGGGCTACTATCTGTACTTAGGAGATCTCTTACAGACTCATTATAGATCTCCATGGCAGAGAACTTTAGTATGAATTCTCTTTCCCTGTGCTGCAGAAAGGAAATAGATTAATCCAAGGCAAAACATCAAGTGTGCTGGAAATATAGCAGTAGGATATTAGGATAATTTTTTCTTTACCTTCTCAATGTAATCATATATGTCAACCAAGGCGCAGTCAGTGATTCCACTCATAGTGTATGTCTTTCCACTGCTTGTTTGCCCATATGCGAATACACTAGCTGAAATCATGTGTCATATCTCAAAGACGAGGAGAGAGTAGAGCAGACAAAAACTGAAATGCAGAAGGAAGAATGGCATACCATTAACGCCACTGACAACTGAGACAGCAACTTCCTTCGCCCCTTGGTCATACACCTGCCTCGTACAACAGTCAGGACCAAACACTCTGTCTAGAAAGAGGGAAAAAACTCAGTAAGAATAAAAAGAAGTATGACCCTTGATGAAGAAAGCTACTAATGTGAGACCCGTTTATCTTACCAAATGTGTAAGCAGAAGGATACATAGAACGCTCGGAGATAGAAAGATGATTCCTGTAAATGATTGTTGTATTGCTGATGCACTCCCAGTCGGGAACATCGTTCCGAACCCTTTCCTTCTCATTTAAGGGTCGCAGGCGAACAGAAACAAAAATCTTCTCTTCACTGCTGCTTGGACCTTGCATGAGATCCTCTTCCGTGGTCATCTTCTTCCCCACTCCTAGACTAAACGGAACCATGAAAACAGCAACAACAACATTATATACATATGTAGAGAGAGGGAGAGAGAGACAAAGACTGCATTATGAAGCCAACTCAAATAATTGTCTCAACAACTCAATCATTGCCCATTCAAAGTCCAATGATCACCTTATCAAATTCTAAGTCAAAAGAACATGTCTCTAACCACGTTAATAATAAAGAATGCTACAGAGAATGCAAAGCAAATAAGTTAATGGAGATTCTTAACTCATTAACCTTGAGACAGAAACAAACACAGCTATGTATAATATTATTATCAGAAGAGGATTTGGAGTTTTCTGCAAATGGTCCCCTTTGAGCAGTCTGTCAAGCAATCAAGCATACACTATATTTTATTTTGCTACATACAAAATACTTATTGAACGAAATCAATTACCTTGGTTCTTAAGATCTCTCAGCCGCTTCTGCAGAATGTTCGATCTGGCTCAACGAATCTTTGCTAACTCCATGTGCAGTCAGGACCAGATTTTGTTTTTATTCAAATTTATAAGCATAGCTTTGACTAAATTACAACTGCGTTCAAAAACAACAAAGAAAAATCCAATTAAGATTATCTAGCCATAAATTGATCCGGATTCCGGGGGAAGAAGAGAAAGCGAGGCTATTGTACAGAAAACTATGCATCTTCGGAAATTATGATATGCATTGTGCGCGACAGGACGAACCCCAAGTAAAACCTAATCACTGGCTCACACACTAAATTGATCTCCAAAATCGACTAATCAACGAAGGAAACAAAAGCCTGGAAGCGTAATTTATCAGCATTGAACAAATCTTACCCTCAATTCCACATAACTCGGCATATTTCCGAACCTCGAAAAGAAGAGAAGAAACTTGTTTCTGAAACAAGATCAAAAGGCGTAACGAATTAATGAGAGAGAAAAAATGTGAAAGAGAAGATCGAAAAAAGCGAAGAATTCTCTGAGTCTCTCTCTGTGCTCTCTGATGATAAATGAAGCGTTTGAAAAATGGGATTTGTGCAAGGTAATATGGCTGGTTAATGGTGTTAATCTCTGTCGCCGTTGGTTGGATTTCCCAAATTATGATTAGCGTTAAACTTAAGATAATAGGATCTGCCGCGCTAAACAAAGCAAATATTACTCTATCTGTCTTGTATATTACTATTTTAGCCTCCATCTTTGCCTTTATTCTAAGCTATAATCCAAAATCAAACTAACTTAATTACATCATTATCACCTTTCTCTAACAAATACTTTTGTTGCAAGCAATGCTTGTAGCTGTACCTCTACCAAAACAGAAATACTTCTTTATATTTTCATAACACTTCTTTTAAGCTATATATTTTAATTAGATCGTCATTAATTAATAATTTCTGTGATAAAAGTAAGAAAGAAAATAGAAAAGATAAAAAAAAAAAAAGCATAGCACATGGGTGTTGCGAAACGCTGTCCTTTTAATAATCTAATTACTCTGTAACGAAGCATGTGCAATGCTCTTTTATTACTTCCACTTTTAGTGCAAAAAAGTGGTTATATATATATATAAATAATATGCATGTATTATGTATATATAAGTAAAAAGAATGAACTATAATAAGTGTTTATATATATTTTGGAATTAGATGCTTGGCATTTACGTCTATCAGTGTAGTATAAGCATCTAAATTAGTTTGATTTTCTTCTTTTTGTGCAGACATATATATGTCTTATTAATTAAATGAATTGAAATTGGTTAGATAATATTAATATGTAATGTAGTCCATAACAATTAAATACATATGTCGGTCCATGCATAAGAACTATTAACGTGGTCGGTAGTTGAACACTTGAAGAGACTTCTGCTTTCTTTTCTTTATCGTTTTATATAGAAAACAATATCACTAATTAATTATACGATGGGCAATGTTTTTTAAATAGTAGTATAAAATAATTGTTTAAAGACTCACAACACTTCAAATATAATATTAAAGTAGATTTTTTGGATGGTTGAAACATGAAATAAATAAGAGGGACATCCACATGCACATGATATGGATGTGGACAAAACTATACAGTTTCAAACTTTTAATTATGATATGTCATATGTCACATGATGATGCGTACAAGTCAACTCTTTCTCCTCCTTCTCAACGTACATGGTGACCCTCTTCATTAAGGCCCATATTATGATATAAAAGCCCAATATATTGGGCTTTACTGTATAAAGCCCAAATAGAGTAAATTGATATTTCATCATGTATCCAAACTAAAAGGAGAAATAAGTTATTGAAAAGCTCTTTGTTTCAAAATCAAAATATAATTTAAGTGAGCAATGAAATGAGCTACCGAAGATAGGTAGATGCAATCCAAAGGAAAACGTAGCTTATAAGAGAAGACATGACTTCGAAACTTCTTGGTCCTTTCACGAACGGAGGTACCACAGAGACCATCAAGAATGTTCCAATAAGCCACGAGAATATAAAAGCTCCGGTCCTGTAATACAAACATCACCAGGATCAGTTATTAAACTTTATGAAGAGATTTTAGCAGAGTTTAAGTAGTGAGTGTGATCAGGTTATTTCATTACCCGTAAAGGAAAGTCCAGAGCTTGCTCTTCAATCTCTGGTAGAGGAAGTACAGAGTAGCTACTACTGATAACAAAACTTGCAGAGTTGGGCCTTCTTCTGTGGGGAACAAGACAGTTAAAACGCCTAGAACTGCAAATGTCACTGCCGTTTTGATAATCAATGATTTTGATGGGGTCCCAAATCTCTCGAAAACGAAGCTGACAACTTTGTTCTGCCTGACTTCGCGGACCTTTTTGTTTATGTCAATTTTTGGCTTCCTCCTCTCATGGAACTTCTGCATAATAATCTTGTCATGGGCTGATTCAATTGCGTCAACGCTGGGTTTGTGTCCAGCAAACTGTTGCATAAGAAAGTTCCTTGCGCCTTGAATCTCATCCTCGGAGGCTTCCCGACTTATCCCCAGCCGTTTGTATGGGTCTTTGACATTGATCCGAGGAAAAACAGGTGAGCCTGCAAAAGTAGTAAAGCGTTGCTATGAAGTGTTTAACTCAAATACTCAGTATCACCAATTAGAAACATTTTCTAAAGATCCTTAAAACTTAGCCAAGTCACAAGTCACAACAAGTCTAACAAAAGAGTATGCATAACAATCAAAACTTCTAAAGAGCCCCGAGTGTTATCACTAGGAGAGTTTCAACTCAGGATTTTGCCTAATCCCTCGACGTCCATTACTAGAGAACGGTAACTCAGGACTAAGTATTACCAGTGGAGTCATCTGCCATATCACCAAACGAAGCACTCATGGCATGTACAGTCATATCATGGTGCCTAGGGTCGCCTCTTTGCCCCAAACACACCCTGCACGATTACAGAGAGGTAACATTATATAAAACAGTGACAAAGAGATAGCACGCTTTCACAAATCAAGAACAAGCACAGAAACTACCTTCTAAGAGAAGGCCAAGCGAAATTCCGACGATTCTGAGCACCTAAAACTACAAATGATTGAGAATTTTTCTGAGATATGCTGGAGTGAACTGAATGCCACCGGAAGTAGCATCTGGGTGGAGTAACAATCAAACCCGTTGCCGCCATCTCGGGTACAACAACAGGAACTTTTCCTCACACCAAAAAGCTCAAACCCTAAATTCAGAAGGAATACAAAACAAAAACCAATTAAGCGGAAGACCAAAAAAACCCTAAATCAATAAAACAGACAAATATTCTTTTCCCTCGCTCAAATCCTACCTATTCTAAGCTTGAACTATCCTCCATTAAGGTGAACTAAACTCAAGAAAAAACCTCAGAAAGGCAGTTCCCAGTGAATGAACCAAAAGACAAGTATTAAATCGAATGAAGTAGAAGTATGCAGAGCATGAATCGAAGAGGAAAAAGTACCAGAGAAGAGGAGAAGTATCGGAGATAAACAGAATTGAGAAGATCAGCTTCACTTTCCCTCCCGGAACCATCCAGAAACCGCTGCTCGCAACGGATAGGAGTAGAAGAGTCACACAGCAACACCAAACCAAAAGATGTCATCAAAATTAAACTTACCTATATATAACACAAACAATAACGCAACATCAACAAATCCGTTGTAGTCTAGTTGGTCAGGATACTCGGCTCTCACCCGAGAGACCCGGGTTCAAGTCCCGGCAACGGAATCTTTTTTTTTTGCTCTTTCTTTTTTTTTTAGAATTCTTATAGATCTAAAAGCCCACAAATACCAATTGGGCCTTATCAAAAAGTAACCGTTGAGATGAATAAAGGCAAACACGAACACGTGGCACTCTACTCTACAAAACCTTGTTTCTAAAGTCAACAAGTTAGGCGAGTTGGGTATACTCTACTCTGCTTCTTCTCTTTTTCCATTTTTCAAATCATAACTTATCCAAGATTCCTATCAAAAAAATTAAAAATCAACGTGCTATTATTCATTTTCTGCACTGAATTCATTCTGAATATATACCAAGTCTTTTAGAATAAAATAATGTAATTTGGAACGTAAAATAGGTGTTATATATATATTATTCCATTTAGAAAGTGTTGATACCATGATCTATTAGACTATTACTATTCATTTGATTGATAATATATATTTCTATTTCGACGACCTTTTATTTTATCATTTGAATTGACATTATTAATAAATAAGGTGGGTCACGTGTAAACCAAACTTATTGATTCTAACTAGATATATTAATAACGTAATTGACCAAATCACACTCTCTCTATATATACGCACTTTTAGTGCAAATTACTTATTAGGTTCATCTAATTACTCAAGTCATTTCAAAGTGACAATTCAATACCAAACTTATAATAATTGACACATTATATTATGTATGGTGAATGAATGTATACGCACAAATACAAAGAATCTTCCAAAACCGGAATTAACCGGAGAGAGAATCTAATACGGTTAAAGAGAGCAACAATGTTGGTGCAGCACATGTCTTGTTGAGTCTAACTCGCCTTTTAATTTTGGGCACACACCTCAAAATTCTCCTTCTATATATTATTTGTCTTATCCATTATTTTAAAAATTATTTATATAAGATTGTAACTTTCAAATTTGGAGGAAAACAGTAGTTAAATTTTATGAAAAATGTCATAAATCTAAGTTAATAGATTTTAATTTTTTAATTTTTTTTTTTTTTGGTAGCAATATTTTGAGATTAAACAATGACGATTTGGATTGTATTGATTAATGTATATACGAAATGAAAGTGGTTGGATGGATGTAGCCGGTAAGATATGTCCATCACGTGACTACCACGCCTCCTTTTTCTCTGTTTTATTTTTCACCATATTTTAACTTCTTCTGTGTTTTTTCTGTTAGAATTAAATTATTGTTTTTATTAAATAATTAAGTTCCACCTTTGTAAAACCGACTAATTATCTTAATTTTGTTGACTCTATTTTTGCTGTTTGTGTGTTTTTTTTCCCAATAAAATGGGCTGCAAGTCGTACCAAAGTAAATATATATTAATATATATACTATATATAAACTTAACAAAATAAGAAAATAACCTTCCTTAAATATTTCGTTTTTGTCCAAAAAAAAGTTTTGACTTCCATATCATATATATAAAACTTGTTTGACTCTAAGTATTTGACTACAAATCTTAATGTATATTTTAATTCTAGTTTCATTCTATGTTATAAAAAATTATATTCTCTTGAATTGGTTTGACAGTTTTTTAGAGATCACAATATATAGCCTATTTCGGGTATGATTAAAGAAAAGAAAAATACTCGAAAGAAAAAAGAAAATTAAGGAAAAATATCTGAAATTATAAATTTATGGATTTTGGAATTTATTAGAGTCATACAAATACAAATGTGATGATAGCTCGTGCGTGTGAATCCCAACCAATGGTCAACGAGTATATTCTATTACATAGTAATTAATACTAGTATTACAATAGGCTTGTTCAAATTATTTAATCATTTCAATTTTCCATAGCAATTTCGTAGAAACAATAATTATTCATCTGACATTGTCGGTGTCTATTTTTTTATAAATATATTTATAATGATAGCGGTTCTTCAACGTAAAATGATCGGTCCATTCCATAAAATCATACATGTATTAAGCAGTAATGTGATTTTTCTTATTATTTTTAATATAATTTGACTAATTTTACTTGAATTGGATTGCATTTTTAATGATATATAGAAATTCGATAAGACACTTTTCGTTGACTACGTGAGATTTTGTACCATTAAATTGTTTTAATTATCTAATAAATTGGTGAAAAAATAAATTACGAAATTTATTTTATCGGGTCAAACTCGTTGTGTGGTCAAGTCAACCACGGGTAAAGATAATTTATGTATTTACGAAATTATAAAAAACGTATATAGTTTTTTTAACTAATGTTGCAAATTTTGAAAAAAAAAAAAAACTAAAGTAGCAAATTTAATTAACATACCTTTTAAAACATATATAGGCCTCCAAATTTTACCATATAGATATTACTTAAATATAGTGTTATATGAACACTTTTTTTTTATTAAGAGTTGTGCTATATATATAATCCAATCCAAAGATATTTAAAAGAGAAGGTGAAAGGATTTTAAAAGGTTATAAATTTGAATGAGGAAAAAGGGGAAAAAGAAGAGGCAAAAATGCGACATGTGACATATGAACATGCATATTATGATGCAGTGGCATCGCTTTGAGTGTAGGTCCATTCATTAAATTGGATGCTTCTTAATGGATTCGTACAATTTAAGTTATAGACCCAATTTTTACGCTTTCAAACATAACCTCCAAAATTTCATAACCTTACAAAATTCAAAACGTAACGCACCAAAGTACGAAAATTTATGTTATCAACGCATAAAAAAAATTTTGAAACTGAAAAAAAAAATTAAAGCTAAAAAGTACATAACAATAATATATATGAGTTTTTTCTTTTTTTTTTAACCTAATGAGTTAAAAAGGACTTAACGAGAAACTCCCTAACATGAAAAATCAAATTAAAGTAATAAAAATACAAAAAATGAAAGTAATATACAGAAAAAGTAAAAAAGTCAATGAGAAAAAAACTAACTTGAAAGAGACTAAAAAACTAAACCGGTTTCTGAATCCTAAACCTCTCTGCTCTTAATCTTAATCTAATTCAATCAAAGACCCTAAATCCCTAATTAAATTTAAAAACTTGGTACAGCTTGTGGGTTCTGAACCAGCTGGTTTAAACCGGTTTCTTTCTCACCCGGCGTTTCTTTCTTCCGCCGCATTTCCATAACTTTCCGGTGATGGTTCGAGTGAATCTCACTTGAGAAAGTCGGACTACAAGCCGGTCGGTATTCGGGTAATAACCGACCCGATTTAAACCGGACCCCACACGCATTGCATAGCGTCTTGGCTCCTAACGGACCAGCTCTCCATTGAGGCGTTTTTTGAACGCCACAATGACTACACCGTCTCGTTAATTGTTGACCGCCGTTAACAGAGTCTCCAAGTCTTTTCTTTTGCCGGTTAGGTACCGGTGGTTTCTCAGATGAGACCACTGGCTCAATCAGCTCAGCGCCGTTGAACCAGGGGCTTGAAGGACCAGAAGAGGAGGAGGAAGAGGTGGAGCTTGAAGATGAAGGAGTTGAAGAGGAAGAGGAGCCAAGACACCAGACTTTAACGCCGTTTCGAGTCCGTTTGCTACGGGCTTTAGCTGGGACAGGGGATTTGAAACAAGACTCTTCAGTGACTGGAGTCACAGGTTGTTTCCGGTCACCGGTTAACCAAGCTGGTTTCTCTGTTGGAGCTCCGGTTAGGTTAGGAGCTGAATACTCCGTGAATGACTCCTCTACGAAATGAGATAGCCACTCAAGATTCGCTAAATCATCGGTCTAACAAAAAAACCAACAAAAAAATCAGAAAAAGAACAGATTTTGACATTGAATTAACCGAGAGAAGACGAATAATTACCGGAACAGAGAGTTCACTTGTCGGTAATGACCCAAAATCGTCACAGCCACCGGAGAAATCGTTGCTCCGGCGAGTTTCGGAGGAAAGACAAAGAATTTCTTGTTGTTGGAGTTTAGGTTGAGTTTCATCTTCGTCTTGAACGAAAACGTCGTCGTTTGACAAGTCAAGTAAGTCGTCAACGGAGAAATCTTCAGAGGAAACGCCATTGTTCTGAGCAGAAGAAGTAACGGCGAGAAAATCGTCGAAAACAGGGGGAGTCATTTTCAAGGCCATTTCTTTACGGATACTGCTCTTCAAAGCCACTGCTTCAACACGTTCCATTTTTTTCCTATAAAATACAAAAAATTCACGATTAAATTCACAATTTTTTCAAGACGAAACGTTAAAAAGACGTTACTTTTTTACCCAATTCCAAGAAAAAAATAAAAATAAAATTGAGGACCCCGAGAAATTCCGACGCCCGGAAACCCAATTCCGAAAACGACCCATATGAACTGACAAGAGTCACGAGACTCCAAACCCCCAAAACAAACAAACTCAACAAAAAAACCCATTAACAAAACAGATTCAACAAGGCAAAAGAGGGGATATGAAACCCTAGACTTAGATAGAGAGATTCAGAGGAAGAAAATACCTGAAAGAAGAAGGGAGAGGAGAGAGAAAGGAAGGAGCGGTGGTGAGAAGATGAGAGAGAGAGATGAAGAGATAAAAAAGGGTCTAGAAGAAGAAGAAGAATGGTGAGTTTGGTAAAGCATTCAATTTGGTAATCTCACCCTCTCTTTCTCTTTCTCTTTTAAACTTTTTTTTATTTTTTTTTAACAATTATGGAATTTTATCCCAACTGGCAATAAATCTAAGAAATTTGAGTAATTGGGTAGATTCTTTATTTTATATAGTGATTTTACGCGTATTTAATTTAATGAAAGATAGAGAAAAGATAAAAATTTAGAAACCGTACTACTGTTTAATTATACGGTAAAAAAATAAAAAATAAAAACAATAAAATCTTTCAAACTGTCCAAGTCTGACTATTATCCAGTCGTAATTTTTATTTTTATTATGATAAACAAAAAAAAAATATGTATAAATGATATTCCGTATTTACCCCTGACCGCGTTGAACGCCGCTCATCTTGGAAAAATATCCTTCCCGCTCAATGGTTTTGATTTTTTTTGCTCTCTTTTTTGTACTTTTGCTACAAAAATATTTGAATATTAAATGATAAATGTTAAATGTCCCCATTAATTATAATCTTTAGTGAAATAATCCAAAGTGATTACGAGGGGTGAAATGACGAGAGTACCCTGGAAGAGTAATAATTGAGAAAGAGAGGAAAGAAGTGAAAGCATGTCTTGGAAGTAAAGGGAAAGTGAGAAACTGAGATGATGCAGAAACCAAAGACAAATGGCTTAAGAGAGGGGCCAGCTTTTGTCCTTCTAACTCTTAACCACACCAACAAATCATTATTCCCTCTTCTTTTTCATTTTAATTCTCCTATTTTATTATTTAAAAACATATACTTACTAGATATTATGCTTTTCTCCACATGTGGAGATTTTTTTTTTTAATTATTTTTAGTTTATCAAACTATTGAACTAATTAAAATAATTATTTATTTTCAAAGTTGGAGATAATCTTAATTGGTGGTAGTGTTTTGAATTGGTATTTTGCATGTATTTGAAAATAAGGATAAATAATGTTTAAATATGAATTGAATTTTAAATCAATGGAAATGTTCCTGTATATGGAAAATGAGTTATGCTTATAAAAACTATACACACAATATTTTTTTATTTTTGTTTTCATCAATTTTGTATTTTTGTTATAAATGAAAAATTGGGAAATAAATAATATACTCCTAGTGTAAATGAGAATAATAATAAAAAAAAAGGTATATTGGGTAGGAGCCGAGCCGGCGGCTAGAGAAGGAGTCGCCACGTGTTATGCTGACGTGCCGTGGTCTGTTTGGCTGCGTTACATGCGTTTGACGTGAGCCGACCAATCACAAATCCCCGACGGCTTTTCTATCGTGCTTTGTTTTATTTTTTTATAGTATTTTTTTTCTTACGATAATTATTTAAAGAAAAATCACACTCTTGCCTAATTTATTCCGCTTAAATTACGAAATTTATAACGCGGGTTCATAAATCACCCTCTTTTTTTAACGAAAAGGGTAATAAAAGAAGTGGACTGTTATTTTAACTTATTTTTCAAATTTAATATTAAAAAAGTCTGCAATTAAAGTTTTAAAAAAGGAAGATTACAAAAGTACCCTTGAAGCAATCCGTCGGCAGAGAGAGGTACGTTTTCTTGACGAGGCCTTTTCATGATTTTAATTTTCTTGAAGATTTGGAAGAAAAATAAATGTTAACACTTTTCGAACCTTCGGAGTGAACCAGGAGGTTTTGATTCCCTCTCACGTTATTTCGTTCAGTGGACCTCACTCATTGATATTATGGTTTTGTTATTAATTTTCATTTTAAACATATTATAAAAATCAAAACTTGGTGCGCCCCACATAATGAGGTGGAGCGGGAAAATCATTCAATTTTGTCACATATTGGCTACTCCTACTCATGTCATATCCGTGGTCTATGACTACATATATATATTTACCTTTCGAACTATTTTTATGTTTAAAATATCATTTCGATGTGTTTTTTGTTAAATGAACTTTTTGTCTTGTATGTGAAAGTGGTTTGAGGAATCTAAAGAACATAATAACAATAAAAAAAAAACGGTATTTACGCTTGAAACTTTGTAACTTTAGGTTATATGAGAGAGGAAGAAGAAGAATGTGCCGTCATTCACAAATAATTTGGAGAAACCAGAATAAATTATAGAAAGATAAGAGAATCTACAAAAAAAAAAAAAA
>KE150526.1:1422834-1434425 GCA_000411095.1 Aethionema arabicum
TTTAATTTCGGAACTCTTTACCTTAGAAAATAAAGAGAAGTGGGCCTGATATATATGCAATTGGGCTCAGAAAAAATGGCGTAGAAGAAAAGCCCAATAATATTTCAGCTGAGTCCCGTCTCTAACTCTTATTGGTCACTCGCATATTTCATTGTTTAATTTTTTTAGTTTATTGGTATATAATATATACATAAGTACATGAGACATGTTTGTACCACGTTTATTAACTGGGCCAACAAACTGCAAACATGGGCCCAAAAAAGCATCATTGTGACTTGTGAAATGTGAAGGACACAAAAGCATGAAGCCATGAAGCATGGTCGCGCATGCTTACCATAACATAACGATATTAGATCACGTGACATGACACAATATCTATTTTTGTATATTAAATGAAATATATCACTAATTAAGTATATGATAATATTATATAGTCTAGCAATCTGTCTCTTCCAACGGCTTGTTTTATTAATTAATCACATTTTTATTCGAAGGAATTAATGGGTCAAGCATTTTTCCCGGCGAAAATTACTAGGGTTCAGATCAACCCACCAACAAGATCCGGCTGATTTGACCCGACCCGATGAAATAGCAGAAAGAAAGGTCACTACTAATAACCAATTTAATTAAGGAATTATACGACTAAACTTTCTGCATTCCGTCGGAGATCTCTGCTCATCGCCTTGGCAGAAGAATAACGTCGCTGGGCACCAAGAGAAGCAGTTTCCAGCGAGTTGCACATTCGCTGAACCAGGTTTAAGCGCCATTAAAGGACCTGGCACGACTCCGAATAGGAAATTGCCGCCCAGTAATAGTCTCTGAAATGGGGCGAAATCGGATCCAGGAGCTACTGTTTTCCAGATGTACTGAGTCGGAATCATACCGAAGAACTTGTTGTTCTCTAACGATAACGCTGATAGCTTTGGTAAGAGACCAATGAACAGAGGTAACGCACCTTGGATCTCGTTGTTGCTTAGATCCACGGCTATTAGGTCGCTAGGTAGACCCAAAGGGGCGTAGTAGGGTGACTCTAAGGATGTGAATCCATTGAAGGAGAGTGTTAGTTGTTGTAGAGTTTGATGAATGAAGAGCAACGATGGGATTGAGCCGCTTAGTCTGTTGTAGCTAAGATCAAGGACTTGAAGAGAATTCAGAAATTTGAAACTCTCTGGGATCGTTCCTTCGATTAGGTTGTGTCGCATGGAGAATTGGATCACTGATCGGGGTAACGATGATGGAACCTGACCAGAGATTTGGTTATCGCTTCCATCTAGGTAGTTTAGGTTTTTAAGCGAAGCTAGATCGGGGAATTCGCCGGACAGGCTATTGAACTGGATTTCCAAACGTTTCAGACTGTAAAGGCGGTTAAAACTCGCAGGGATAGAACCACCAAGATTGTTGTTGTCAAGAAAAAGCTCCTCAAGAGCAGACATGGACCCGACCGTATCGGGAATGGTCCCTGAGAACGAGTTTCCAGAAACGGAAAGCCGGGTCAGGCGGGTGAGGTTGGAGAGGGAGTTAGGAAGCGGACCTGAGAAGTAGTTGCCGGAGAGGTCGAGAGTTTGGAGATAAGGGAAGTTGAAGGAAACGGTGGAGATGGAACCAGAGTACCCGGCATGGTCAAGAGTGAGCTCTGTGACCCGACCCGATCCGGAAACGATGGAGTCACAACGGAAGCCACAAGTGAATGTTTCGGTGAATAAGGTGTCACAAGGATCGAGAGAGAAATTCCATGAACTGAGACAAGAGCCTGAGCTTATTGATTTGGCATCTACAGAGTTCTTGAACTCTCTTAGAGCTGCCTTGTCAGCCCAGAAAGTCTTTGACTCTGATAAAGAAAAAGTAAGGAACGAAAGAAAGAGAAGAAAAGGAGCCATAATCTCAAAGAAAATGAGTTAGAGTTAGACGAAAGAGCCAATGACACTGCAAGTGAAAATGGTTTAGCTTTAGAAGAGGAGAGAGCTGGAGTGAATAAGGACCGTTGGATGCAAGAAGGAAGGCAGCGTCTGATAGATCTACTGAACGTTGTTCTGAAACTTGAAGGACAGACCTATATATATATTATACTAGTATATAGAGAATGATGTTAATATATTTATTAAATTCATGTGTGTGATGGATAACTGCGTCTGTGACGTATTTGTTTGGTCCTATCAACATCCTCCATAACTTGGACCTTCAGATTCTCTGGAGATTCCAAAGCACAACAACAACTCGTGAATTCAGATTACTACTACAGCTAATTTACGGGGAAAACATTACCACTAAAATCATTTTTTAGTCATCCCGATAAAATTAACTACTATTATGTGATTGGGCCTATTTGATAACAGGAGAAGAAGATTTGGTTAGACTATTATCTAAACTTGGTTTAAAGCAAGTTAATATAGCCCCACAAAGGGAACACAGGTGGTGGCTTATTTTCTTGCAATGAGATCATGACACGTGTCCTATATAACTCTCGAAAGAAAGCAATTCTGAGACGTCGTCCCACTAAATTAAAAGAAATAGAAAAAGGTCCCAAATCTCTGATTAATCTGCGCGTATGGTATCCGCCGTCTTCTCCAATCATCGTCTTCATCTCCTTCCTCGAATCTCCATCGCCAATCAACGCTGTTTAAGCCTACATGATCTGCTTCTTCTGAGCGTCAGATTTCGATTAACGCTAGATCTCCCTCTCAGACGATCTTTCGCTTACAATTCGATCCACGCTATCCACTCTTCCAGATCTCGACAACATCAGCAGAAGACTCCGTCCACCATGGCAACCAACAGCGAAAATCTCACAGAAAATGCGACGGAAGGGATCGAAAAGGGAGAGGAGAAGAAGAAGGAGGTGACGCTCCCTCCGCCGCCGGAGAAACCTGAGCCTGGCGATTGCTGCGGTAGCGGGTGCGTTCGATGCGTCTGGGATGTGTATTACGAGGAGCTCGATGAATACGACAAACTCTGTAGCTCCATTTCCGGAGAAACTAAACCCAGCTGATTCATATTTCGTCTTCTGAATTTTATTCTGGAAAATTATTCAAAATTCGAACAAATTAGATCATTTAACAGATTTTTGTATAATTTTGACCTGTAATGTGAAAAGAGTTTTATCAAGAAATAAATATTGATACTATTTGAAAAGTTAAAATAGGAGAGAAAAAAATAGTTCTAGGCCCAACAATAGTATGACGTGACTCTATATAAAAGGAACCATAGATGCGAAGAAATTTCTCCGACCCAAAATTCAATAACCTCAGAAATAACTAAAAGAGAGAAAAGCTTCCCGGGAGATATTTCCGTTCCGCGATCGTGATCGATACGCCGATGGTTGGCCAGCATCCTCGTCGTCTTACCGCCGCGGCGGTTCCTATACTCTTGTTACTACTGGTTCTTGGCGATCTCTCAAATTTTGCCGCCGCTTCGAATTCGGTGTCGGCTTTTGTTCAGAATGCCATCTTGTCCAACAAGATTGTCATCTTCTCCAAGTCCTACTGCCCGTAGTTTCACTTTTTCTTCTTTGTGTTTTCGCGATTGAGTTGGGGAAAGAGTCCAAAATTTTGGTTCTTATGTAGCTTAGTCCGTATACATTAACACGGTGACTGGATAACTAATGAGATTTGATATTGTGTTGATTCGAAGCCCTTGAATTATAATTTTTTGGCTATTCTTTGATTGAATGATCTAGGTTTCGTGCTGTCTCTCGTAGATTAATCGTGAAAGGGAAACTAAGAGTTGTGATTTTGCTTTGTATGTTCCTGATTTGTTAGGTACTGTTTGCGTTCGAAGCGTATTTTCAGCGAACTTAAGGAACATCCATTTGTCGTGGAGCTTGATCATAGGGGTATGATTTGGTGTTGTTTTTCTTATCACCGGCTATTTTCATCTTGTGAGGATTTGCTTAAACCTTTTTAGCAATTTCTCATATATGCAGAAGACGGAGATCAAATCCAGTATGAGCTTCTGGAATTCGTTGGTCGTCGTACTGTCCCACAAGTTTTTGTAAATGGCAAGCATATTGGTGGATCAGATGGTATGTGCTCTAAACTATTTGTTTTCTCCAAGTTACATCCTTTAGGGATCTCTGAATCAAGCTTTGGATGCAATTTTCCCTTTTAAATCTTAGCCTCTGTTATCTTGTTTCAGATCTTGTAGCTGCTCTGGAGAGTGGTCAATTGGAAAAGCTTCTTGCTGCAAGTTGATTTAGAGAATCAGAAAAGTGGAACTTAATGTGATTTAGGGGAATAGAATCTTTCGTATTAGTAGACTGAACAACTGCATCGGTTTGTGTCGTATTCACTGACTCGATTGCTCATTATAATACTAGCTATGATGGCTTTGATAATATCATGATCCTTTATGGCCATAAGTTGCCTATTCGTTACCGTGCTGATCTACTGATTGCTTAGCTTAATCGTTTCATACTCGTGTGTTTTGGTGAATGGTTTATACTTCATACGACAGGATTGAAGCAAGGAACAAATAGGAAGTAAAAAAACAGTGTGTTCTAACTTTTCTTGTTTAAGAATTCTATCAGTATTCCTTATACAGTACTGTTTATCGAATTTCTGCAACGAGCAAGAAGTTTTTGGCTTATAGATATGAGTGATAGTTGTAGTATGAGTCTGCTTTGCTATTTCAAAGCAGAATATTAGTTTTTTCAGGAAGAAGTTAGAAACTTTTCTGGTCGCCAGAATCCTTTTTGGGCGCTCAGTATTCCCTCTTGGTTCTTGGAAAAAGTGAGGTGAACGTCCCAGTGCAGTGACTTCAACATATTTTCGACTTCCCTGATTACATTAGACTCGTCACGAACAATGAATTTACCTCCAGGTCTTACTATTCTGTCTACTTCTACCATTACTGGAACAAGATTGCACCTACAAAAGGCCAAGGACTTTTGTTAGGATTGCTAATGAAAATATCGTAGAGGTGAGATGAACTTAATCTTACCTCTCTTTCAACTTGGAGAAGAGATGATCTGCATGCAAGAGATCATAGCTCCGAGGGTATGTGCTAAAAGATTCGCACCAGTCATGGTAAATTCCGAACAGACCCCTTTCGTAGATTATTGGTAGAGTATCTGGTGAATTGATGTTAACTACATTCATGACCCATACCTGCAGGTCCTTTAAAGCTGCTGCAAATCTGCACGTGGACATAGTCGGGAAAAAAGCCTAAGTATTGGTCATCATTTTGTTGCTTTATCTGTTTCTGTATTTCGGTAATACTTACCCTCCATAGACAGCTCGCATGTCCATTACATTTCTCACATTAGACCAGCTGATGCCCATTTCATTCTTGTATACCTTGCTAACTACTTCTTTCCAGTGTTCATAATCTGTTGTGAAATCTTGAGGAGCTGGTTTTCCGTAAATTCCCATTTGAGAGCTGTTTAGCCAGTAAGGAGCTACCTGAAGCCGACGGGGCCAGACCTCAGGCCACTTGCTCCCTCTCTCAACCGGATTGGTGGGCACCGGATGCATACATGCCTGTAACGGTACATGCCTGAAATTTGCATTCAATCATTAACCACAAATGTTTAGTTTCCGTTCTATATGTTGGCTGGCTTTATTTTTTGCATATTATGAGAACACCCATACCATGCTGCATTTGCATCATCATCCTTTTTACACATTGGAGGCTCCTTTCTATGTCTTTTCTCATAGCACTCATTTGTAGTTGGTTTCCGGTAGATTGCAGCACCAACACCATTGAGTTTATCCTTGTTGATTGTCACAAGCTCCCAGCACATTGATTTTGTTAATGAGGACATGGCTACAAGTGGAATTGACATATCAGTTTGAGAGAAACAAATAACAGAGATCTCATACATTGATCTCCAAGAATTACCTTTCCAGATTTCAACATCTTCTTCAAGCTTCTGGTAGACTGGTGTAGCTGACCAGACAAAATAACCTCCTGGGCGAAGCATTCGATTCAGTTCCAGAAGAAGCAGCCCACCCTCATTGTGCCAGGGAACTCTGCAACGTGCACAGTGGATGAGGTCAAACACTCTGCTGGGATATGGCAGTCGTTGTGAACCCATTACTGCTGAGATGGCTGGAATCTTTCTTTCAAGGGCAAATTGAACCTGAGCCTCGTGCTCATCCTTTGGTGCAAAAGACATAGCTAGAACATCTCTTTCGAAAAGGAAGCCTCCAAAACTAGCCACTCCGCATCCAACGTCCAACACGACCCGCGTGTGTTTACCCCACTTAATGTTTTTCAGGGACTGCCAGGGAAAAAGAAGTGTTTATATATGACAACCAAAGTTTATTTTTCCTTGTTGGTAAAGATTTAGCTCTAGTTTGATATTGAGTTGTGAGTTTACCTTTTGCAGGAAATCAATGTAATGTAGAGCTCCATGGATGAACTGTGTTCCACCTCCGGGAAAAGTCAAGAACTCACCTGTAACCTTCACCCAGTTCTGGTGTCCTTTCACCTCTGCCAGCTTTGTGTGTGGTACGTTGTGGTACCATATCTACTTAGATCACAGGTAAATCAAGTCTTCAATCCAATTTTCAGATTAATTATCCCCTTAAAGAAAAGTAAATAATTGATTCTTGTACCTTATTTCTGCTTTCTGGCCACTTCATAGACTCCTTATATCCCTCAGGGAATGGGACAAGGCATGTTGGTGGGTCTTCTGGGCAATGCCTCTCTCTGTGCTCAAAATGTCGTCTACTTTTCAGTTTCTTTATAGCTTCTTCATTGTCTAAGCATGGTATATAATCTGGGCCTGCAGTGGCATTACATAATAACCATTCTTTCTCATCCATCACGCTCCCTGTGTTATCTGATTCACCCTTCTGTCTTTGTTTCTCGTCCTTAGACTCTGTTGCCTGTGTCTTCCATGCCTTTTGTGATTCTGCTGACTCTTTCCTTATCCCAGATCCAAGCCCTCCCGCTTCTGATCCCTTCTGTTTATCTTCTTCGCCTTTCTCCTGCTTTTCTTCACTCACATTTTCGTCCTTATTTGTGTTCTGTTCTTCTTGGTTCCCAGTTTCTTCCTCGGTTTTGTTCTGATCTTCTCCTTGACCATTCTCCTCCATTAGTCTGTTATCTTCCTTCATGTTTTCTTCATTTATTCTGTTCTTCATTCTCTGTCGTTTCTCATTGTGTTCGTTCACTTTGTTCTGATCTTCATCGTTCCCTTTCTCCTCATTCCCAGTGTTTGGTTCTTCTTGTTGTTGCCCGTTTTCTTCCTTCTTTGAGTTCTCTGACACTTCACTTTGTCCTGTCTCTTTCAAAAAGCCCTGCTCCATACTCTGTCCTTCTTTGGTCGCGTCTGTGAATGTTACATCCGTTTCTTGTCCTTGTTTCGTTCCTTGTTCACCATCTTGCTCTTGTTTCTTCCCTTGATCCATGTCTTGTGACTCTTGCTGCACTGCTTTTGTGTTTTCTGATTCGCTCCCTCTGTCCTCTTCTCGCTGCTCTTTTTGTTCTTTTTCGTATTCCTTCACCACTTGTTTCGGCTGATCTTGATCATTCACTTGCTGCACCACGTTCTCCTTTTCCACATCTTTCTCTTTCTCCACATTGGTTTCCTCGTTCTTCTGTTCAACCTCTTGTTTCTGCGTCGTGGTACTTTCCTCAGTTAACTGAGTCTCTCCTTTACTCTGTTTCTCCTCCTCAATCTTCCCTTCAATCTTGTTTTCTTTTCCTACAAGTTGTGACTTTTGCTCTTCTACGTCAGATTTAATGGCGTCATCTGGTAGCTTACCAGGATTGTCTTCAAATGCAGGTTGCTCTTCAGACTCAGCTTTATTGGATTGAGGTTCAACATTATTAGAGTCTGTTGAGACTCGCATGATCTGAGGCGGAACAAGAGTGTTGGTGGAAATCATCCACACACCAATCACACATAAAGCTACGAAGATAACCATTGTCACTGTCGACGCATAGGACGACGAGGAAGTTCGCTTGTTGCCACGGGACTTCCCAAATGCCATCTTTTTTCAGTGTAGAAAAAAACAGAAGAAGATGAAAAGTAGTTGATGTCTGGTGGTTATAAAATTGACTTAAGGATGGTAAAAAAGAATATTTAGAATAGAAAAGAAAATTAAGAGAAGGAGAGAAGAGTGAGGAGTGAAGGAAAGAAGAAGAAGACTGGATCAAACTAAGATCCAACAGATTCGGACAAATGTTCTTCATCTCTCTATATTTAGTTGTGTTATGTCTGATCCATCAAGACTCAATTTTGAGATAAAATTGATTGCTGATGGGTCAAAAGGAAATGCCACGTGGCCAATCGATCAAGTCTCTTTGGTTTTTTGTTTTGATAAAAAAAAATGTTTTTTTTTTCTTAGCACATCAAAAAATTTGTTGACTTAGAAAAAAAACTTGTTTCTAAAGAGATAAAAAAAAACCTTATTTGTATCTACAAACAGGCCTTTGGGCCTTAGTCAATTTAAAGCCCATGAAACCCATCTCCTAAATACATTTTGCTTTTGTTGTCGTTTCAGTTTCAGATTTGTAGAAGAAACTAGATCTTCGAGCTCTTCAGATACAAACCCTAATCCCATCGTCGATTCTTCTTAGCTTTTCTAGAAGGTAATCACTCAATTTTTTCATCATTTATCTTCAGATTTCTAATTTCATCGATTCTTCTTAGCTTTTCTAGAAGGTAATCACTCAATTTTTTCATTTATTTATCTTCAGATTTCTAATCTCGTCGATTCTTCTTCGCTTTTCTAGAAGTAATCACTCAATTTTTTTTATCATTTATCTTCAGATTTCTAATCTCGTCGATTCTACTTAGCTTTTCTAGAAGTAATCACTCAATTTTTTCATCATTTATCTTCAGATTTCTAATCTCGTCGATTCTTCTTAGCTTTTCTAGAAGGTAATCACTCAATTTTTTCATCATTTATCTTCGGATTTCTAATCTCGTCTATTCTACAGGTTTTTCATAGAGAGAATCCATTCGTCATGCTTTGAAAAATTCATTGAAGTCCGTCATCATTGTTCCGGCGACGATCTTCTTGAAATTAAAAGGTTAGTTGTTTCTGATTTTATCTGTAACCTCGTGAATTAGAAAAGAGCCCTAGATTCTAATTTGGTCCCCAATTCTTTTTTTTTTTTTTGTTAATTTATCTTACAGATATTATTTTTTCAACGCCGGTTTTGTTAATTCTTTTTTGTTTTAGAGTTAAACGTTAAAAAAAAGATTTCAATTTTTTTGGGGCCTGTTTTTTTTTATTGTGCAGTGATTTCAACGGAAAAGTAAATTTTAGTTAATAAAACATAGATTTGTTTTTTTTTTGAATTTTTTAATTTTATTCCAGCTGTCATAGAATCAATTAGAATCAATTAAGTTAGCTGTCAACGTTAGAATCCGTTTGGTGATTAATTAACTTTCCATTTTTTTTTCTCAGTTAATTAATTTTCCTTTTTTTTTCTCAGTTAATTAATTTTCCTTTTTTTTTCAATTAATTAACTTGACTAGTAAGTTCGACGCTCCTCCAATTAATTAAACTTGACTAGTAAGTACGACGCTCCTCTATCTCTCTATATAACCAAGCTTTCTTCATTAGTTTCTTTGTATTTTTTTTCAGCTTCTCGGCGAGGTTTTTTTTGTCGGCGAAGTTTTCTCTCGACTCGACCAGGTTTCCTCTCTTCTCTACGACGTTTTCTCTTTTAGTCTCTGGTTCTTTGAAGTTTTTAAACTAGGGTTTTATTGTTTGCAATTCTCTTACCCATTTTTTCCTCTTTGTTGTTCTATGTTACGTATTGTTTCAACTTCGAGATTGAAATTTTTCCTTCTGATTTCTTATGCGATTTAAATTACGCTCTTATTTTACCGGATTTCCAATCTAGGTTTTATGGGTTAAGATATGTTCTTCTATTCTGTATGTTGTTTTCCAAATCTTTTGCGCACTTTTCAAATTTAGGTTTTTAATTTCTTGTTTACATCATAATTTCAAATCTAGGTTTTTATTTAGCGTTTGTTTCTTCTCGGTTCTTTATGTTTTTTCCCTTGGTCTTCTGTTCTGTTCTTTTTGGTTGTCTCTTTTACGATCCAGTTTTTCTATTCGTGTTCTGTTCTCTCTTCTTCACCCCTGATTTTGGTTTTTATTTGTTTTCGTATTATGTTTTATATTCTGCTTTTCTATTTTATTTGACTGTTTTTTATGCTTAGGAATTATATTTTATGTAATGTTTTGGTTTTCATTTGTTGTTGTGTTTTCTGTATTTTTTGTGCTTTCTTAAATCTTAAAAGAATGGAGAATGTGTAATTTGTCCTATTTCATTGCCAATGATGTAACCTGAGGCTTTGAAAAGCAATTTTTTTGCTTGTGGGGATCAAATGTCAGAATATAGTCCCGAGAGTTTGTTCGCTAAGACTTGTCTGAGGGATCAAAGAAGGATTAGTGATGGAAAATTCATTGCCAATGATGTAACCTGAGGCTTTGAAAAGCAATTTTTTGCTTGTGGGATTCAGAGTAGGAATATTTTCCAGCGAGTTCTCATAGCAAATAATGAAACTATAAAGGCTATGAAAACTGATCCTCCCAAAGTTTTCCGAAAGGATCTTATGGGGGTTCTAAGATGCCCGTTAAAAGTCCCCTGAAGGATCAATAAATGGGAATTTTAACCCAAAAATATTGGGGGTTGCCTGAAGGATCTAAAAATGGAATTTGTCGTTATAAGGCTGCCTGAAGGATAAAACGACGAATTTAACTCTAAGATATTGGCTGAGGGATCTAAAAATTGTCCTTAAGGTTGCCTGAAGGATCAAAAAGGGGAATTTGACCATAACATGTTGGCTGAGGGATCGAAATTGTCGTTATAAGGTTGCCTGAAAGATAAAAAAAAGGGAATTTATCCCTAAGATGTTGGCTGAGGGATCAAAGTGGGATTTGGCCTTAAGATGTTGGCTCAGGCATCTAAATTGTCGTTATAAGGTTGCCTGAAGGATCAAAAAGGGAATTTGATGCTAAGATGTTGCCTGAGGGATCAATGTGGGATAAGTGATGGAACAGTTCATTGCCAATGATGTAACCTGAGGCTTTGAAGAGCAATTTTTTGGCTTGCGGGGTTAAGAGTCGGGATATTTTGTGGCGAGTTCTCATAGCAAATAATGAGTCTATAAAAGGCTATGAGTACTGATCCTCCCAAAATTTACCGAAAGGATCTTGTGGGGATCTAAGTTGTCAGTTAAAAGGTGCCTAAATGATCAATAAGTGGGAATTTAAACCCCAAAATATTGAGTTGCCTGAAGGATCTAAAAGGGCAATTTTACTTTAAGATGTTGGTTGAGGCATCTAAATTGCCCTTATAAGGCTGCCTGAAGGATCAAAAAGGGGAATTTGACGCTAAGATGTTGGCTGAGGGATCAAAGTGGGATTTGAGCTTATGTTGGCTGAGGCATTTAAATTATAAGGCTGCCTGAAGGATCAAAAAGGGGAATCTCACGCTAAGATGTTGGTTGAGGCATCTAAATTATAAGGCTCCCTGAAGGATCAAAAAGGGGAATTTGACGCTAAAATGTTGGCTGATGCATCTAAATTATAAGGTTGCCTAAAGGATCAAAGAGGGGAATTTGACACTACAATGTTGGCTGAGGGATCAAAGTGGGATTTGACCTTAAGATGTTGGCTGAG
>KE150527.1:15561-28723 GCA_000411095.1 Aethionema arabicum
TAAATTGTCTAGACACGGGTTAAATTGCGATTTAATAACGGTTATACCGCTTGGTTAGTTTGTGGATGAAGAAAACCGCCCAAACCACCCTAAACCACGGTTTATGTGGAACTGGCTACCGAAGTTTGAATTTGTGTGCAATTGGATAGAGGAGAAAGTTTCGGGGGGATTTGATACTTTTCGATACTTCCCATGGGGAAATAGATCGTCTTCCCTGTGTATATATCTTATAGTTCAGTAATTATCTCTCACAAGATTTGATTATTAAATGTAGATTTAAAACTTCATTATTTTCGTTTTAGATATCGATCTACACACAAACTTCATACAAAAATATCTACAGAATCACATTTATTAAACAATAAACTAAATTAATTAAATAATTTAAAATGTGGTAAATGTGTATATATCTTATTGTTTAGTAATTATTTCTTAGAAGATTTGGTTATTGAATCTTGATTTAAAATTTCATTTTTTTTGTTTTAAATATTAATCTATACACCAACTTCATAAAATAATATCTACAAAATTAGATTTCTGAAACGGGTAACTAAATTAATTGAATAATTTGAAATAATTTAAACGTGTATATATTTTATTGCTTAGTACTTCTCTCTCACAAGATTTAATTATTAAATGTAGATTTAAAATTTCATTCTTTTTGTTTTAGATAACGGTCTACACATAAACTTCATAACAAAATATCCACAGAATCACATTTCTTAAACGCAAAACTAAATTAATTAAATAATTTAAGATATGTTGAATACGTATATATCTTATTGTTTAGTAATTATCTCTTACAAGATTTTGTTATTAAATCTCGATTTAAAATTTGATTTTTTTTGTTTTAGGTATCGATCTACACACAAACTTCATAAAAAATATCGACAAAATTACATTTCTTAAACAAGAAACTAAATTAATTTAATAGTCTGAAATAAATTAAATGTGTATATATCTTGTGGTTTAATAATTATCTCTTACAAAATTTTGTTATTTAATCTCAATTTAAATATTTCATTTCTTTTTCTTTTATATATCGATTTAGCACACAAGATTCATATAAAATATTTACAAAATCACATTTCTTAAACGAGAAACTAAATTAAATAAATAATTTTAGATCAAATAAATATGTATATATCTTATTGGTCAATAATTATCACTTACAAGATTTGATTATTAAATCTAGATATAAAATTTAAATTGCTTTTTTTTGTTTCAAATATCGATCTACACACAAACTTCATAAAAAAATATCTAGAGAATCACATTTTTTAAATGAAAAATTAAATTAATTAAATAATTTCAAATTTATTAAATGTGTATATATTTTATTATTCAGTAATTATCTCTCACACGATTTAGTTATTAAGTGTAGATTTAAAACTTTTTTTTAGATATTGATCTACACACAAACTTCATAAGATAATATCTATAGAATCACATTTCTTAAGCAATAAACTAAAATAATAAAATAATTTAAGATAAGTTAAATGTGCATATATCTTATTGTTTACTAAGTATCGCTTACAAGATTTAGTTATTAAATGTGGATTTCAAATTTCATTTTTTTTTGTTTTAGTTATCGATCTACATACAACATTCGGGAAAAAAAATATCTACAAAATCACATTTCTTGAATGAGAACTAAATTAATTGAATAATTTGAGATAACTTAAATGTGTATATATCCTATTGTTTAGTAATTATCTCTTACAATATTTGGTTAATAAATCTAGTTGTAAAATTTCATTTCTTTTGTTTAGATGTTGATCTACTCACAAACTACATAAGAAAAATCTCCAAAATCACATTTCTGAAAAGAGAAACTAAATTAATAAATAATTTGAAATAAGTCAAATGTGCATATATTTCATTGTTCATTAAATATCTCTTACAAGATTTATTTATAAAATGTAGATTTAAAATTTCAGTTTTTAGATTCCGATATACACACAAACTTCATAATAAAATTCCTACAATATCACATTTCTTAAATGAAAAACTAAATTAATTAAATAATTTAAAGTATGTTAAATATGTATATATCTTATTGTTTAATAATTATCTTTTACAAGATTTGGTAATTAAATCAAGATTTAAAATATGATTCTTTTTTTTGTTTTAGATATGGATCTACACAAAAAGTTAATAAGAAAATCACATTTGTTAAACGAGAAACTAAATTAATTAAATAATATTAGATAAGTTATATGTGTATATATCTCATTGTTCAGTCATTATCTCTTACAAAATTTTGTTATTAAATGTTGATTTAAAATTTCATTTATTTGTTTTTGATATCGATATGTACACAAATTTCATTAGAAAATATCTACAAAATTACATTTCTTAATCGAGAAACTAAATTAACTAAATAATTTGAGATAAGTTACATGTGTATATATCTTATAGTTGAGTAATTATCTCTTTCAAGATTTGTTTATTAAATGTAGATTTTAACTTTCTTTTTGTTTTAGATATCGATCTACAAACGTAACACTCATCGATCGACTTTTATTATCTGATTCAGAAGGTCAAGAGCGAACATCAACACTAGATCTACACATACCATAGATTTCTTTCAAGAGGTGTATTAACAATAAGTTGAACTATTAGGTAAGATCTAAACATCTAATAGTGAGGAAAAACTTAATTGTTTTTTGATTTTTCTACGTTGTCGTTTTGAATCGGCTAAAGAATGGGGTGTGAGAGAAAAGAGTGTAAATGAATTTAAAATGTGTAGAGACAAACCCTTTAAATTTGTTTTCTTTAAAGTTTAAGTCAAACAAGACATTTCCTCATTTACCCAAACACATATCATATTTTTCTTTCTTTAAAAGTTCTTTTTTTTAAAATTTTAGAGTTTCTTACAGAAAAACGGGCCGAGCCGAGCTAAAATATTTACGGCCTTTACGGGCTTCCGACAAGGCTGAGCTAGACTAGGGTGCGAGATTTATTCTTAATATCCTAATATATTAAATATATAACATGTATTATTATATAAAAATAATCAGTCAAATTGAAATGTGTATATAAAAATATTTTTTGTTATCATGTTAGTGTAAATTTCTTTCTTTTTATATACTTTTAATTTTAACTATTTGTTATCATGGTATGTTTTAATTATATATTTTGTTATTTTATAATAAAATTTTAAAGAGTACGAAAACACACACTATTTTTTAAAGTTTAAATTAACTTTATATTTAGAAAGCTACATATTGCAACTTACTTATTATAAAAACATGGATGTTTTAAAAGTTTTATACCATGTTTTAAATAAAAACTATGGTATGTTAGATCAATAATGATTTCGGTAAGATGGAAAACATATTTAATTGTAAGCGTTGTGTTTAAATTCCAAACTTTGAAAATTAGGTTTTTTTTCCTCTGCAATTGAGTTTGGAGTTTTTTAATTCGGTTAATAGTCACATTTTTTTAACCCTGAATTAAGTATAGGCATTCAGATAATTCAGTTTATATTTTTTAGGTTTTAAAAAGTCAAATCATTCGGTTATAAATTTACTTCTGGTTCATTTTGATTTTTTCGAGGTCGAAATCTTTCAGAATTAAGAAAAATAAATCAAACCATTCAAATCTTAAAGTTCATATCGGTTCGGATTTCAAATCGGATAGACATCATAATCAAACAAAACCAAATAGGAATAATGTTCATGATTTTCAAAATATTATATTTTTTAATCGACACCGTTATTGTTTTGTATTTAATTAATAACATTTTTGTTTTTATTTTAAATTTAATCTGATATTTTGGGTTATTCATATTATTCAAGTTCAATTTATATTTAAACCGAAACTAACAGAAATAGAAACAGAAACGTTATGATTTTATAAATTTTCGAGTCACATTCAGTTCAAATTATTTCGGATCTAGTAAGTCTAATTTAAATTTGCCAAAGCCTACCCGTTTAAAAAACTGCTAAGGTGTTTTGGTACAATTTAGCACAAAATAGACATGATTCTTTGTTTAAGCTAATTGGATAGACAGATCATAAGTGAATTTTACTTTTTTTAGTTCGTACTGTTCACCGTAATTAATTTTCTTTTGCATACTTATTTTCCTGGGGGAAAAAATACATATTCGATTATTTTACTTCAAACTCAAATAAAAAGGTTAAATTTATTATTTATGACCCAAAACATACTCACAATTTTAGCCATTCCCAGCCCCAAAATATTTTCACATAAATTTATTTATTTATCATATAAACTGGTCCATTTGTTTAACTTAATTTTAAATCGGATTTTTTAGGACAGATTTACCTTTTTGGTAAAAATATTTTGAAATTTTAGTCAACAGAACCCTAAACCCTAAACCCTAAACCCTAAACCCTAAACCCTAAACCCTAAACCCTAAACCCTAAACCCTAAACCCTAAACCCTAAACCCTAAACCCTAAACCCTAAACCCTAAACCCTAAACCCTAAACCCTAAACCCTAAACCCTAAACCCTAAACCCTAAACCCTAAACCCATTTTGGTCAATAGATCCATAACTAAATCTGAAATCAATTTGTAGTTATGAAGAAGAAGAGAATGATTCGGAAAATAGAAAAATGTGATCCAAATATCATTAGAGCACATCTCTATTTATTGTTCTAAAAAAAACAAGATATGGCTCAAGCAGAGATTATCTGGTTCGTTTCTCTACGCACAAATAAAATCTTCGAAGCAAAAACTTAGATATAATCCAAAAACGCATCGAAGAAGAGTATTGTGCGCTCAAATCATAACAAAATCGAAGAACATCACGAATTCAAAACAAAAAAAATCATTCATTAACCAAAAAGAGAGCTTGCAATGTTGTGGCTACGATTGAACTTCAGCTCTAAAAACCCTAAATCGTTTGCCAATTACAAAATTACGAAAATACCCCTCAAATTGGGCTTTTGTAAATTGGCTTAGACATTAAATTGACCTGACTATACTTCAAAAATAACTCGAAGCAGAGAAAATTGCATAGTTATTACGAAAATACATCAATTTGAATCTGAATTTTGCTTCTTAGACTTGATTTTAAGAGGAAAAAGGAGATCTGGATTTGAAATCGAGAAAATGTGATCCAATATCATTGGAGCTTATCTCTACTAATGTTCACAAAAAACAAGAGATTGCTCAAGCAGAGAGGATCTGTGTTGTTTATCTACGCACAAATAAAATCTTCGAAGCAATCTCTTAGATATAATCTAAGAGTTAAACGCCTCCAAGAAGAACTATTGAGCGCACAAATCCTTAGAAATCAAAGAACCTTACGAATTAAAACGAAGAAAACTACATGAATTAACGAAAAGTGAGATTGCGCCTGCTGAGGCTGTACGAATATGTCGGCTTTGGAACCCTAATTTTGTTCCATGGAGTAGCTTCCATTTATATAGAGCGTTTGGCTATTCTAAAATTACGAAAATATCCTCACCACTTATACTTTGACCTTTACCTTTATATTGGGCTTTCGTAATTGGGCTTTTCAATTGGGCTAAGACAGTAAATTAACCTGAGTATAATTTAAAAAAGTCTGAAGCAAAAGAAAATTTCATATTTCTAACGAAAATATCAATTTAAATCTAAATTTTGATACGACAAAAAAAAAATCGAAATTTTGACGAAAAAAAAACTAAATTTTGCATCTAAACAAAAAAACGCAAGGCTTACCCAACAGAATTATTTTGTTTCTATGTATGATCGGTAAACTAAAAAAAATATATAATAGTGAAATAGATGATACAATAATAACACATTGATGGATTTTAACTCATCTAGATCTCGGTTCTAAACTTGTTATTTAACTCGTCTATACTGTTTATCTTTTTGTTGACTAATCTTTGCTTCGATTAATAATGAATCACCCTTGGTTTAAAAAAGCGCGTCTCACAAGACTAGCAAATTTGACGGTTCATCGTTTCACCATATTTAAGCACAGTACGATACAAAAGCAAATATTTAATGTGTGCTTCGTTGCTTTTGTCTTGCCTGTAGGGTCGAACCTAACTTTCTGAAGGCCGTAAAAGATCTCCTCGGGGGTCGAACACGTGACCTCAACCTTTGCCTAAATATTATTTTACCACTAGACTACTATACCTACAATATTAAATAGGCCCCCAAAATTAACTATAAAACCTCCGGGCCCAAGCACATGCTTCATCAGCCTCATCTCAAGACCGGGTCTGCCCGTAAACGTTTTTAAATAAAAGTAAAACTATAAGTAAAATCAAATATTTAGGATTTTACAAAAAAAAAACATGATTCCATCTGAAAACATAATTAAAAAGAATCCAAAAATATTAAATAATCCAAAAAAAACAAACTCATCGTCTAAACACTAAATCAAATTTAATAACCATCTCTCAAAACATTGTCATCTTCATCAAAGTAGTCTTCTTATTCTCCAAAAGCACTGCCATGAAGATGCCAATGTTTTGAGAGATGATTATTAAGCGTGATTTAATGTTTAGATGATGAGTTTTTTCTTTTTTTTTTGTTTTGGATTATTTAATGTTTAGATTTGTTTTAATTATGTTTTTGGATTGGATTCGTTTTAATTATGTATTTGGGTTCGAGTTGTTTTTTGTTTAAAATCCTACAGATTTGATTTTACTTATGGTAAGTGTGCCTCATGCGCAAGGCGAAATTGAACTTGATATTGCTTCTATGCGCTTCGTGCCCTTTAAAACCAAGGAATCACCCACAATTTCCTATGATAATATACTGCCTTATATATTTCAAAGAAATAAAAGTAGATTAAAAATTTCAAAGAATTTAATGTAAAAGCTACAAATTTAACAAAAAATAACCAGTTTGGAAAAAAAAAACCAGTATTTTCCCCTTATTACAATAACAAAAAAAATAATGCTATAAAAATTATTCAAAAAATCAAAAAAATTCTACCAATACCATCAAAGACGTGTCTTTAATTTTTTTGTGCTTGAATAAATCGTTGAAGATAATTGAAAACATGGTCATCCTTAGGAAACCCTAACATCATTTGTCCAACTATGTCATTTTTCTCAATTTGATCTATTATTTCCCAATAAAAAGATGAATTATATTCAATATTACAAATTTGATGAACACGACGTACCGCTCTTTCTCGGTTTGATCCAAAGAATTCTTCACTCAATCTAATGATCTTTGATTGTCTATCAAATGCTGCCAAAATTTCAACTTGTTCATTGTTCATCGGAGCTTTGCGTTTAGATGGTGTGCCAGTTGAAGAATCTGACATGGACACATAAACTTCAGGGACGACGACTTCAGCAAATATTTTATCTAACAAATCCAAGTTTTGGAGAGGTCTTTTATATAAATGACTAGCTGTTGGATTCTCCTAAAAGAAAGTAAATATATAGGTATTTATTATGTTATAATATAAGTATCAATGAATTTTTTTTTCGTCCAAGTATCAATGAATTTTTTTTCGTCCAAGTATCAATGAATTATGAAAGGAATATGGTATTTTATATTTTCAACTATTTTTATTTGGTGAAGAAAATCTTAAGAAATAATGGCGAAAAAATTTTGGAGTTTAGAATTTTGGTGAAAAAAACTCGTGGAGAATAAATTTGGCGAAAAGTAATTTTCGATTTTGCTGGAAAATAACTTCGCCAAAAAAATCCTCGATTTTAATTTTCGGCCAGAAAACACTATTGTCAGTTAAAAGTTAAACATTTGTTCATTTTCTAATTAAATAAAACGCACATTTTGAAATGTAGCAACTATATGAGCCATCATATTTTCATTTTTATTGTTTAAAACGTGTGTTTCATTTAATTAGAAGACTTGTATTACTTTTAATTCACGGAGATTTGTTTTTTGCCAAAAAAAAAATGAAAGGGTGTTTTGCCAAAAAAAAGTCAAGGGTTTTTTTTAGTAAATTTATTCTCGAGGGTTTTTTTTTCGCCAAAATTCAAATCAACAAGGTTTTTTTTTTTGCCGAAAAACAAAATCAATGATTTTTTTTTTGCCATTATCCCAAATCTTAACTATCAAAATGGATTTTTAATTCAGAATTTTGATAACCAGCTTCTCTAACACATAAAATTAAACCATAATTTCATAGTTTAACCAAAAAGACATAATCCAAATTTAGATTAATATCTAATTAATTATACTATAATTTCAAATTAAAATTTGTGATTGTGGTTTAAGAAACCGGTTAGCAAAATTCAAAGCTTAAAACACATTGTTATAGTTAAGACCTTTTTTTCACATAAGGGAAATAGTTCAGAGTTTAAAATATTATAATATAATATTCCCAATAATAAATAATGAAATGAGATTACCTTTATACGAGCATCCCACCATTCTTTGTCCATTTCGATTGCTCGAGTAATAGGATTGATAACTACTCCTGGATATGTGCATAATATCTTGTAACATTTGTACCAATTTTTGATATTGTCGTAATGATTTTTGAAATTTTTCCACTTTAAATCATACCCAGTTGATTGCTGAAATTTAGAAACTAATCCTTCTTTGCCTTCTTTCGTCAAAAGCGATTCTTTCCAATTCTCTCTATTTTGTTCAGAGATAAAAAGTTGAATAAATGTGTGAGTATTATCATCGGTCCATGATATCTTTTTCTATTTTATTCACATGAAACAAAAACGCATATATTAGTATAATAAATTAAGAGTTTAATACTAAAGTGAATTAATCGATTCAATATTTATGTGTTTACCTGTCGAAAAGATGAAAACGAATCCATTTCTACAAAACATACAAATAAAATTTAGTCAAAATCTAGAATACTTAAGGAACTGCATTTAATTTGTATTTTTCAGTTAATAAAAGGATAAAAAAAAAGAAGAAGCAATTATCACCAAAATCTAATCAATAATGAATCATCAGCCTTTATTAAACTTCAAAGAAAACAAATGATTAGTTTCATTATATTTATGAATCTAGACTTACAATATCAATTTTAATATAAGTATTGTTCTTTTGACAACTGATAGAAATCAGCTACAATATATTATAAATTGTTCTTATGTTTTTGAAATATATTTATGACTTATTTGAAATGTATAATATCAATACCAATCAAGATGAGTAAATAAGAATATAAATATATATATATATACATATNAATTAATCAGTTTAATTGATTTTAATGAGTCATATTTGATTTTTTTTTTTTTTAACAATGAGTCATATTTAATTTGTTTTCCAAAATCGTTTTTATATATTAAAAAAACATTTTAAAATAGAGAGACCAACTACTACGACGAAGTCATGTTTGTTTGCTTGTAGTGGCTACCAACATTTTAAAATCTAAAATTCAAATCATTCAAAATTTCTATTTTAAATATGTCAAGACGAAATTTTACTTTGAAAAGGCAACATAAAACAAACAAAAATTATTTTTGCTTTGTTTTTCTGCGCCTTCCGGCGACTAGCAACAAGTTTTAGCCATGAAAATTTATGTTATTTTCATAGTCATTGGTTCAATGACTTGTTGTCGAAACCTTCGCCAAAACTCGTCGCTTAATTGTTTGTTTATATGTCAATGGTTCAGGTGAAACAAGTCTCAGCAATTAAAAATTAAATGCTAAATTTTAATGATTTAAATTTTTAATCGTTTGTCGCCGAAACTCGTCACTGAAACACGCGTCAACAATAAACAAACAAGTCTTTGTCGTTGTAGCTCATTGCCAGCAACAACGAAACAAACAACATTACTCATCGTTTGTTGATAAGAAAAAGATTTGGCCCTTATCTTCATTCTTGTCACGGTATAAATTAATAAGAAATATAAAATTTTAACTCAAAACCAATTGACAATAAGTGAAGTAACTCATAATCGGGTTTACACGTTAAAATGAGGAGGTTGATCAACAACAATAACCTAAAATAATAATAGAACTTAATCTCAGGGATTGAGATATAATTTTCTAAAAATCTACAAATCGTAGAACACTCTAAATTCTCAATTTATAACCAGCAAATACTCAAAAATAAAAATTACCTTTACCAATAAGCTGCCACGTTGGTTAGAGATTATTCTTGAAAAAATAGGGTTTCAACTTTTCTTAGTAATTTTATAGAGTTTTTTAACTTGAGAAAAAAGTTGATAGACTTTAAAAAAATTCGAAACAACATTAGTATTTTTTTTTAAGAAGATATTATTTTTAATAGAAGATCAATATTTCTTTTTTTTTATGTCATCATTAAATTTTTTTTTTGTGGTTGTTAAGCAAAAGCTGCATTTTCAAATTAAAATATTTTTTACAGGTTGACCTAGTTTGAAAAAATGGTAAGAACATATAAATGTTCACCATTAAAATTAAACTAGAGATTTCCGCAATATTTAAAACTTAATATTCTTTGCCATTTTTTATTATCTACAAATAAAAATACTAGATAATTTATTTAGTAACTGTATGTAAATATCTTGATTAGTAAACTTAGTTTTTTGGGAAATGATTATTATTACATATTTTTTTTTTTAAATCTTACTATAAGTTACTAATTTTATGTAACCCCTCCTTACACCTACAACTCTATTAACTTTAAAAATAATCTGACTATATTCTATGAATAATCTTAAATGAAATGTTATAATGATATACTTTTTTAAACTAAGCATTTCTAATATATAGTCAAATATCAGCGTATAAAATTAAAGGTACAATGTCTCTTATATATTATTTGACTAGTGAAATTGAGAATATATTTATTTGCTTTATACGAAATCAATATATACTAAGATAGAAGTATCTATCCTGTTTTATAAAATATGTTTGGAGAAAAAAGAAAAAAAAAGTATCTATCCTATTAGTGCTCACAATTTTTCTTACAAATTGTTTTATTTTAAATCTTATTTAAAATCATTTTTGATTTAAATCTTCTTTTTTTAATACTTTTTAAAATAAATTCAACTTCAACAAGCACAAAATCCGGTTTAAAAAACATATTATTTCAATTGAAAAAACATAATTATAAGTTCTTCAGTTTTTTTTTTTTTTGCAGATTTGACACTTAATGTATAATTCTCAGAATATTCACTTACCTCTCATGTGAAATAAATGCAATTGAAGAAACACTGAATAAATATGCGTAAAAAATTGAGGTACGTATCCAAATTTCCTAACTTTCTTTTTAAGCTTCTTATATTCTAAACAAATATAAGATAATATAAAAATTAAATAGATAAATAAATATAAAATCTAAATATTTAATATAAGTTTTCAACGTTAATTTCTAATAATCTTTTATATAATTACAAGTTTTTGATAAAAATTTTTCTAAAGTTTAATTTTTTTAATAATATTTTAAAATGTATACATTTAAAGTTTTGTATATGTAGATATATTTCGGATGTCTAACGTATTTTAAAATTTAAAAGTTTAATATTTTTTGTTTAATTTCAAATTAATATTTTTAACAAGTTTTATTTTATTTTTAAAATAATTTTCTGATATACTTTTATTTTTTTTAGATGATATGTTTTATATACTAAATACTAGATATCTTCCCACGTTTTACGCCTGATTAATATGTATTTTAACATAAAAATCCAAAAAAAAATTTTCAAAAGTTTAATTATTTGCTAACATATAAATATAAATTTTATTAAAGAGGATTTACAAAAATACCCAAATTCAAACATTTTTTACAAAAATGCATAATTCAAGTATTTTTTACAAAAATGTCCTAATATTATATCCAACGGTATAAGTGGTATACCCTCACACTTTATGACAAATTTGCAAAAGCGTATTGAATTAGGGCATTTTGCATAATTGATTTTTAAAAATGCCCTCATCCAAACATTTTTTGGAAAAATATCATAACAATAAACCAAGGATATAATTGGTATACCCTCATACAAAAGTGCAAATTTAAAAAAAAATGTTTGAATTATGATATTTTGCATAATTCTTCTGTTATAAAAGGTATAATTTTTTTTAATATAGATGAGGTAGATATAACAATTAATTTGAATAAAAAATTAATTTGTTATCTTAAACTATTTGCAATAAAAATTCTTGATAGGTACTTTCTGTCACGCGTAGCTAAAATGAGAAAATGTAGGCACTGGCCCATTATATATTTTAAATCATGGATTCAAATTTTATATATTTTAATATTGATTCCGTTTATCAATATTATTATTATTATTATTATTATTATTATAATTATTATAATCAATCATAAACCTAAAATATTTCAAAATTTTGGAAGAAAAAATAAATAATAACTATCAAGATAATTACGACCAATTATAAATTTTAAAAATATATTTGTATATGATGATCCATAAAATATTTTTTAGAGATTTAATTTTCTCACATATCGTAATTTTCTACAAACAAATATCTCCTATATTAAAAACAATATTTGTGTGTAGGTTGTGCCACTATAAAACTAATCTCTAGAAAAAAATATTGGACCGTCATTTATTTAAATTTTTTATATTTATCTATATTGTAATTGATTATATTATCTTTAGAAATATTATGTATTCATTTTTTTATTGCAGTCTTTAGGGATTTACGTATATATATATATAAATATTTTATATTATATTTATTTAAATTGTGATTATATTTTAAAATATTATATATTTGGTGAAATCAACAAATATATTCTATGTCAATCTTATCATCTTTTATAAATATATATATATATGCATGATTTGATAAGAAAAATTACTTATCTTATGTGTCATTAGAATATTGATCTCTAGGGATATTATATAGACTTAAAATAATCTATGTTTGCTATTAATATTAAAATTTAATATAAAAATTTAAATGTTAAATCATATATAACCAAAAATAAAAATTAAATAATTAAACTATTCAGATTTAATAATTTAACCAAAAATAGAATATTGTAACATAATATGTACTTTAAAATAAAATATTAATGTTTTGAATATATATTCTTTATATCTATAGTATCCATATATTATCGATGGAAATTAATATTTTATTTATAGATATAATATTAACCCCGTATAAATACGGCAGAAACATCTAGTTAATATTAATTAATAACTATTTCTGTATATTTGTGTAAACGGTAAAAACATCCATTTTAAAACTAAAACAAAGGGAGTATTACAAATCTTTATACAAATCATTACACGCATATATTATATATATATATATATATATATATGTATATATATA
>KE150527.1:49275-65319 GCA_000411095.1 Aethionema arabicum
TTTTTAAAAAATATAAAATATAATATATATTCACGAAAATTAAAATATTAAAACAACTAACTTAGGGACAATTTCTTTTACACTTTCAATTTGGTATATAAAAATGAAGATTATTTATTGGTGGGACAAATTTTGTAATTTGTAATATAAAATGCTTTGGTTTTATTTATTATAGTTTTTAAATTTTAAATTAATATCTACCAATATACTTACCATATTGTATCTAAATAATCATTTCATTTTCCATAATTTATAAGTAGTTTAGACAAATTTATCTCTAACATTAAATTAAGTCATAAATGAGATCAAACAATTAACAATAGCATAAATGTAATTAAACAAATTTTTTTGGGTATACATATTTGTACTCCCCAAATAATATATTTAAGATGTGTGATTTTTTTAATAAATAATAATTTCAATAAATATTAATACATATAATAAATATAAAAATCAAAATAAATTAGAGATAATTAAGATTATATTTATTTCCTTATTTTATGATGGCAAAAAAAGTAATTAAATGGTTTTTTAGATATTTCTAAAAAAATATTTTTCAAATAGTAAATGAGAGACTTGTAGATACTACCAAAAATATCTTTAAATAAACTTGTATCCAAACAATTTTTCTTATATAATCTAATGACACAATATGTAAAGAAATTGGTTTTTTTGGATAATTCTAATTTTGTACTCTCCAAATAGTATTATAAAGATAGGAGATGAATAATTTTTTTTGAGAATTTGTGCTTTATAGACACCAATTACCCACATTTGCACCAATACACATTGTTACTTTATGGTCCACAACACACATTTTTTTTGGACAGTTTTGCCCCTTGTTCTCTAAAGTCCTAACCTAATATATGGGGACTAAAAAACAAAAGTGTTTCTCGTACTAAAAAACAAAAGTACCAAATCTCGGTACTTTCTTCCATCCTCGTACGAAATCTGGGTTTTGCAAGGAATGGTTTTCGCAAGCTGATTTTTGTGCTTCATAGACGACGGCGACTTCTTTCTCCCATCTCGGTTTTTTGCAAGGTGATTTATGGGTTTAGGGGTTGTTTTTATTTTCCCCATTTATGTGTTCTTCATTTCAATGGATGAGTCTTTCCTTTCTCTATTTTGCAATGTTAAATCTGGGTTTTTATGTTCTTGGAAATCTTGGGAAGTTTGGTTTTCTAACCGAAATCTTTGTTGTCTTCTTATGTGTTCGTTAAAGTTTTTTTGTTTTTTGTGTGGTCCCTTTTTCCATTTTTTTTTTGTTTTAAACTTTTGGATCTTTAAACTTTTCACTATAAACCTTTTAGTCACTGTAATGAATTCGGTCACTTTACTGTAAAATGTGGAAAAGTATAAGGGGTTATAAGGTGGTTGACAAACAGAATCATAAGCTGTTAATTGATGGCTTATAACTGGCTACCATAACGAGAATGTCATTTATATGAGCTGATTACCAACATATGTTTCAGGTAAGATGATATAAGCTTCTTTATAACATCTTATGACATTGTTTATAAGGTGGTATATGATGTTTTATAACAGTATCAGATCACCAAATCGACAAACTCGGAATCACTCTCTCTTTCGATTCTTGCTGGATTCCACTGCATGTTGATGTTAGTGTCAATCTTCCCAGAACCCGACACGGGGAGAGGTAGAAAACGATGAAGAAGATGAAAAGGAAGCAGATTGGGAGATGAAGAGTTGAAGAAGTTCAAGGATAAAGAAAGAGTTTGGAGAGAGGTTGTGACGATGAAAAGTCCAAAGAGTTTGGTGGATTTCACGGTAAAGAAGCTGCCGATCGGAGGGGGAAGAAGAAGAATTGGCGACGACTCCTCCGTTCTACAACCGATGACGAAGAACTTTGTTTTTTACTTTTTTTTCTTTTAATCAAAACAAACATGTCATAACAGCTAATAAGGTTCCTTATAACAATGTATAATTAGGGTTATACAATTACATAAGATGTTTTATAACAGCTTATAACAACTTGTTATAAAATATTATCCAGAAGAAACATGTTCTAAAACTGTGGTCATTTCTGTTGAGAGGAATGGGTTGACTACAGAACACACATATCCTGCAAAATCGAAACCAAATCATCAAATTACAATCCCAGAAGAGATTTGTAAACATTGAGAAATAACAAATTATTACATTTAGTGTCAAAAATCTAATTCAAAATTTCTTTACTCTTCTCATCCCAAGACTTAAGTTGTGATTTCAATTGCTTAACTTATAATTAATGTTTGTCACATAAAACTTTTGATCAAATACAAGTATATATCAAGGAATACAATGTGCAGTTAATATTGAGTTTTCAAGCTCAACCATGAGTAGGAGGAATTGAACGGCGGGAGTAAACCATACCGATAGGAGGGATGGAGTGGGATGCTCGGTGTTTCCCCTTTTTGAAGGGAACAAATTTTGACCCCATTCCAGGGGCTTTTCCTCCGTTGAGCAAAGAATTTTGCAGAGCTTGTCTGTCGCAGGACTTTGCGCACAGAACTAAGGCAAGAAGTCGAGATTTGAAGCCTGTGGCTCGCCTTTTCCCAGGTTCGTTGAGAACAGTTTATGAATCAGGTTGTTTGGAGAACAGGTCGATCGCAGCTAAAACGGGTAATCACCTAAAAGGATTAAGTTTATCAAAAATGTCCATGCATTTCACTGACCATTCCACTTCGACGTGTAGAGATCTCTTCGTTCTTATTCGCGTTGTTGGAGGGAAAGGCGTGTGAATAGAGAGAATTGGGGAAAATGCGGAGGAGGACTCGTCTTTTCTCAGGACGGCTGGGAAACTCTATGAAATCTGCAGCGGAGATGATACGTCGAGGGTTAGGGTTTCGAGGGAGGGGAAGAGAGGAGAAGAAAGAATAATGAGTCTGAACGGAAGGATGGCATATTGTGTCTTTGCAAAGGAGAGACAGGTGGGAATTTCTGGAATTTCTCATTGGCTATAAATGAGTACACGTGGACACTCTAGAAGGGTAGAACACGGCTCATTATGTAGTATAAATTCGTTTTTCCCAAAACACCAAAGATCACTCGATATTTAAAAAATGAGAGAATTACTGTATTGACCCAACTTTTGCCCATAATTACTAGAATAGCTCAACATTTTCGTTGTTTACCCAACTAACCCGTCGTGACCAAAAAACCAGGCAACTTCAGTTTCTTTACAAAAATGCCATTAATGAATTTTTTTTAATGTTCAATTAATTTTTGTTTGTTGGACGAAAAATACCCTCATCTTCAACCTCCACCATTTTTTATCTCTCAGGATTCTTCTTCTTGTTCTTCCTCTTGTTTTTCTTGTTTGTCTTGCTCTTCTTCAGGTTCTTTTTTTCTTCTTCTTCGGTATATGATAAGTTTAATTTTCTGTGTTTCAAATTGTAAAATCTAAATCGCTTTTAGAGTTTGCTTCTTGTAAGGGTGGAATTTGAGGTTTTTTTTGTTATCGAGCTTAAATATGATTTTCAAGTGTTTTAAACTTAAAGACTAGTTCAAAATCTTATGTGTGTATGTTTAATTTTTGTGTTTAAACTCTATAAGACAGAAAAAACTCGTATTCAATCTGGAGAAGATAACGTATTCACGATAGGTCTACCTAAATCTCTTAAGTCTACGTCGAAAGTAGACTTCCAATTTCACATAGACGCATACTTAGGTCTACGTAACCATGTAATCTACGTAGACATACCCAATTAGGTAGACAGACACAATTAGGTAGACGAAACCAAATAGATAGACATACCCAATTAGGTAGACGAACCCGCGTAGACAAATAATGAAGATGGTGAAATTGTAGATTGTTTAAGTTATTAATTAATGAATTCAATATGGTTTATTATCACGAAAAATGCATTATTAAATCTAACATAATAAGATTGTTCAATGTGAAAGAAAATATGCTTTGGTTGGTTATATCATCATGTAACAATCATTATCTATAGATTTAGGTATACTTCACACATATTTAAGGTAGACTTCAAGCAAATTTTAAGTTTTGTTTGGTGTATTATGGGTTTTGTTTGGGCTACTGGACATCATTTCCTCTTAAAAAATATCATTAATTAGATATATTTTGAATCTGACCAAATTGCCCTTGTCATCTTCAATCACTTGCAATTGACGATGACTAATGAGCATCACTCTTTCGGAACATTGTCGTTAGTTTGCCGTCGTTGGAGCATCTGTTGTTGTACCTTCGCCCTAGGTTAGTTACAGGAACACGATCTATTTCCCCCACGAAAACTATCATATAGCACCAAATCTCTCCCAAAGTATGACCTAGTGCCAGATCTCCACTGTGGGTAAGTTGAAGACTTGATTCCACACCTACGAAATTTCCACACTTATATCTCCATATATACTTCAAGACTCATATACCCATAAACAGTGGTCAAGCTCGGTTTACCACGGGTTCTGATGTAAACCATGAACCAAACCGTGTACCAAGTAAATTTAACCCGATTTTTTAACCCAAGACATTGTAAACCCTAAATTATGAAATTGATGATGAAACAATCCCTAATTCATGAATTGATGATGAAACAATCCCTAATTCATGAAATTGATAATGAAACAAACCCTAAATTATGAAATTGATGATGAAATAAACTCGAATTTATGAAATAATAAACTCAAATTCATGAAATTGATGGATTTTTTTTAATGAGAATTGACCTGGGATTTGAGGGAATAGGTGACCATCATTGAGTAAACAACGTGTCTCTTCTTTTTGTTGTGAAAAGGGAAAAATCTCTAACGCAACTCCCAACGCTTTCACCATTTGAAATGTTTCTTTTACGCATCACGATTTGTGATGAGACCCAAACTTTCCTTTCTTGTTTTTCATCTTTGATAACAACCACACCATTTCTTCGTCTCCAAACAACGACACGAAAAGGAAGAAGAAGAAACAAAATCAAAGTTTGGATAATTGAAATTAGACATTGCAAGCTTTAATCACAGATTCTTATGCAATTTCGTCTGGTTTTTCATGAATTAGGGTTTATTTCATCATCAATTTCATGAATTAGGGATTGTTTCATCATCAATTTCATGAATTAGGGATTGTTTCATCATCAATTTCATGATTAGGGTTTACAATGTCTTGGGTTAGAAAATTGGGTTAAATTTACTTGGTACACGGTTTGGTTCGTGGTTTACATCATAACCCGTGGTAAACCGAGCTTGACCACGGTTTATTGGTATATGAGTCTGGAAGTATTGTATGTGGGGATATAAGTGTGGAACTTTCGTAGGTGGAGAATCAAGTCTTTAACTTATCCACAGTAGAGATTTGACACTAGGCCATACTTCGGGAGAGATTTGGTGCTATATGATAGTTTTCGTGGGGAAATAGATCGTGTTCCCGTTAGTTAATGTGAGACTTAAATGTCTTCATGGGCCCAACAATAAAAAATGCAAGCCCAAATCACTTAAGGATTTTGCAAAAGCAAAGGAAGAGATTAGGCCCAAAAATAGATAACCAAGAAGAAATATAAAAGGATGTATAAAAGCATTTTCAATCCATATCTCAAATTTGAGTTTTTTAAAACATTAAATTTGAGGTTTTTAGGTATTTCGTCTCAATGTTAAAACTTCAAGTCTATCTTTAATAATGTAATTAATTTATATTATAGTCTTTATTTAAAAAAATAATTGAATAATACCATAAAACTTTTATAAATAGTAATAAGCATATATTTTAAAATAATCTAAATCCAATCAAAAAGTTTATAAGATCCAAATAATTCTAATTATTTTTTAGTTTAAGTTTCGGTTTAAACTCAAACCAAACTCGAATAAGTATAACCCAAAAAAAACAATCAAATTTAAAATAAAAATAGAAATAAAATTATTATTAATTTTATTTAAAAAAATATCACGTAGATAAACAAAAAGTATTGTGTAAAAAATATGCTTTGAAAATCATAATCATAAATCATAATTTGTTTGTTTTTGTTTGATTGTGGTTTCCTATATAAACAATTACTTTTGAACGTATTAGATGTTGTGTTATTTGTATGAACAATTAATTTTATATGAATAGTTATTTTTTAATTTAAGCATTACAAATCTTACATATATTATTTGGGGAGTACAAATATGAAGACCCCAAAATTTTTTGTTTAATTACATTTTATGTCATTGTTAGTTGCCTAAATACATTTATGATTGAATTTAATGTTAGACACAAATTTGTCTAAAATAATTGTAAGATATGAAAAATGAGATCATGATTTAGACAAAATAATTGTAATACTATTAATAAATATTATTTTACAATTACTTATTCAAAATAACATATATTATACATATAATTTTATATTATATGGTTTATTTTATTAAAATGTTTTTTTCTAATAAATAATAGGAAAATTTGCATAACTAGACATGTCAATGTGCTTTCTGCACCTTTAGATATCTCAATTGGTTTTTTTTGCAAAAATAGACTTTGACCAATGGTAAAAAGACATGACTACCCTTGCCATTTAACCTAATGGGGAGTTACTTTTATCTGTAACTTTTTGGGGAAAAAGGTGGAGGGTTAAAAAAAGTGGGGTAAGAAACGAGAGGAGGCAATTTTCACTTCGAGAGGCGATTTGAACGGAGATTTACTCTTGTGACGGCGTAAGGAGGAGCAGTTCGTCGGCGTGTCTGTGTAAGTCGATTAGGGTTTAGGATTTCTGGGTTTCGTTCAATTTCTGGGTTTTTTGAAAACGCAAGTTAGGGTTTTTTGAAAGTGCGATTTAGGGTCGCGATTTGAAGTCGCGATTTGTTGTAGGTCTTCTTTAAGAGGAGATTTCTTCTGGGTTTTCAGGCGCGATTTGTTCTGGGTTTTATCCGTTTTAGGGTTTATTGTTTCTAGAATTGAATTTGGATTTTGATTTCGATTTTGTTGTTGAAGTTCAGTGAGTTTGTTTGACAAGTTCTGTAAATTTGTGTTTGTTAGGTTGAAAAAAACGAGGAGGAAGATGACAACAACAGGAGGCGAAGCGGGAGAAGGGGTAGTTTGAATTTTTTCCGTTTTTCATTTGTGTTTGAAACGGTTAAAATTAAATGAATTCATTAATTAGTTGGTAAATTAGAAGTAGCTTATGATTGCATCTGAAATCTTTTATGAAATTTTGAAAGTGAAAATGATGCAACTCTTATAATTGTCTAATATGGTCTTTCTGATTGCGTATGATGTTAGGTATAGTTATAAGTTGTTCATAATACCTACTAATATGAGTAGAACGGCAGAACATGTTAATATGGTTATGAAGGTCTATATGATTGCTTATGATGTGTAATTCGAAAATGGTGTCTATATGATTGCTTATGATTTAATTTTTCGTTTGTTTGTGTGGTACGTTTAATTCGAAAATGGTGTCTACATTTATTGTTGTTATAAGCTGATTATGATACCTACTAAGTTAATTAAAATGTCAGAACATATTAATTTGCTTATGATGTGTGATTCGATATGTTTTGTATCACTTTATGACTGCTTATGATGTTTTAAGTTTATAATATTTTTTGCTGTTTAGTTGCATCAGAGGAGATTACATCATAAGCAGTTATATGGACATTATAATATTTACTTATGGAATTGCGAACATATACAGAAGATTACATTTACTGGAATCAGAAGCAATTATAAATGGGTTATGATTCGGATGTAATTGGAAACGACTTATAACAACCCGAAATTCGAACCCAGAAAAACACTAACTCAGGAAAACCCTAACCCATAAATTAAGAAAATAGAAGGAACAAAACAGAAAATAAAAATAGACACATTACCAAGCTAAAACAGAGATTAGAGGAACACCCACAGAAATAGAAACACAAAAATAAGCAACATAAGAAGGAAGAGAACAGAAAAATAAGAAATTCAAAGAAGAATACAAGAAATGGTGTTTGAAGAAGAAAACAAGAAGAACAAACAAAAATTTAGCTGAAAAAACAGTAAACGTAAAATTAATATGGGAAATTTGAGAAAAATGAGAGAAGAAGTGCAAAATTAACCAAGAAATTAAGAATAACCAAGAAATTAAGACAACGACAAAAAACTCACCTCGGGCGTTGAAGCTTCGTGGAGGAAGAAGATGAGGTGAGTCAACCTTAAAAAGTTCTCAACCTTTTGCAACTTTTGTCTTTATTCATATATTTAGGTTTCACTTTAGGGAGCAAAAGGAGAAGGGCAAATTTGGTAGGACATGTAAAAGTAATATTCACTTTTGTCAATAATAAAGGTATGTCTATTTTTGCAAAATGAGTATCCCAATGTCTATTTTGGCCAATTTTTCATAAAAAATCTAGTTCTTTACGATTATTATTTAGAGAATTTGTGCTCAATACACACCAACTAAATATATTTGCACAAATACACATGGATACTTTATTGAGAGAAACACTTTATGATACCTTATAACAGGTTGTGAAAGGTTAATTGTTCACGTTTAATATGTCTAAAGGCACCTTATGATACTTTATATGACACTGTTTGTGGTTAAATTATTAACGTTAAATATGTCTGAAAACACCTTATGATACCTTATAAGAGCTTGTTAAAGGTTTTAACGTTTAATATATCTTAAAACACATTATGATACCTTATAACATCGTGTTAAAGGTTATATTGTTCCCTTTAATATAACATAAAACATTTTATGATACCTTATAACATCTTGTGTTAAATAATTAACCTTCAATATCCTGACAATTTATAAAAACTTATTGAAATATTACCATCAACAAAATGACTGAAAAAACGAATATGAAAAAATGAGCGATAAGAAAAAGAAAGAGAAGAAAAGAGATGAAGATAAAAAAAAAGAAAAAAGAATGGAAAAGAAGAAAGATAAAAAAGAAGGGTAAGAGATGAACAAGGGGTAATATTGTCCTAAAAAATGTGTGCTTCTCCCAATAAAGTATCCATGTGTATTTGCGAAATATGGTTAGTTGGTGTGTATAAAGCACAAATTCTCTATGTATTTCAAACTATTCAGTTATCTAATTTATGTTTTGTTTGATTTTTTCTTGTTAGTTTATTATATAAATATAGAATGACATAAGGTAGTATGAAGTGAAATATATGTGATTATAAACTAACATAAATTAGATAACTGAATAGTCGTTTGACATCAAATTCATAAATAACACTTACTTGTACATTGTACGAGTCAATTTCTAGTTCTATGTTATTTTTGGACAAAAAACCATTTGGTCACTTCATTTTCATATTCCATTTGAACCGAAACTGGAACAGATACAAATCGGTGAACTGATCCAAATTTTAGGATCTGAATGATTCAACTCTTTTTAAACTCGAAACCCACAAAATCTAAACCGAACAACGTTTTAAAACTCAAAAAACCAAAAGGTGCAATTGTATGCACAATTTACTCAACAAAAAAAACTCAAAATAGAAGTTATTTCATGTTCATTTTTGTTTCAGCATTTTAAATGAAAAAAAAACATTCAACAAAGTTTCCACTCATTCATTTAATTCATCAATGTATTTTATACAAGATTTTCAAAAAAAAAAAGATGCGATTTTTGGGCGATCCGTTGGCGAATCGTTGGTTCTGTCTTCTCTTCCCCCCACGATCCCCCTTTTGTGGACCGTGTTATCCTCTGTTCGGTGGTGGAACAGTTTTCTGACGGTTCCTTCATCCTACTATCCATCTCCGTAGTGGTTGGTTCGAACCGTTATGATGACTACTGGCTTTGTCTCTTGTTTAAATGTGCACGGAAATGGCTTCTTCTCCGTTGTTTTCTAGTTATTGGTTCCTTCTTTTCCTATTTCTTTTCCATGGCAAATTTACGCGAAGCGATGCAGGATTTAACCCTTGGTATTGATGACACACCGGTTTTCCTTTCGACAACAGTGTGCACTGAAGCGGTTCAAGTCAACCGTTTCTCGTTGATTGGATGCCCCCTGGTTCCTCGCAAGCAAAATCTGCGGGCGATTGTTGCTACACTCGGTTGCAATTGGGGTCTTTCAGGAATGATAGTGTGTCGTATCGTTGAACATAAGCGGTTCCAGTTTGTCTTCCCTTCAGAAGATCTAATGCAATCTGTGTTGAATAGGTGACCATGGGCTTTCAATGATCGTATGCTTGTCCTTCATCGGTGGTCTCCCGCTCCGTCAGAGGATGCTCTCAACATGATTCCCTTTTGGATTCAAGTTCGCGGAATTCCCCTCCAGTTCCTTACTCATGGGGTGCTTTCACATATTGGTGCCTCTTTGGGGCATGTGGAGTTCATCGACTTCCAACCGGACACTGTGACTTCAGTGGAATTTGTTCGCCTTAAGATCCTTTGGAATGTGGAGAAACCATTACGCTTCCAAAAGAATTTTCAGTTTTCTCCTAGCATTAATACTGTTTTGAAGTTTAAGTATGAGAGACTTCGAGGTTTCCGTGAGTTATGCGGTTTACTAACCCATGATATTGGCGATTGTATTACACAAAATCTAGCCACTACCAGTCCTATTGTGACGGAGGACTCTAGGGGGATTGCCATCGGTTCTGAATTGGCTCCATTTTCTCCATCTGTTCGTACTGCCTCACTACACTGCAGTGACGTCCCTTCTACATCTTTGGCGCCCGTTATGCATCTAAGCAGCTTTGTGCCTCCGTTCATGGAATGGGCCTCTGGCTCATCTTCTGGTCGACCACCTCGCAAACAGAGCGAGCACAATACTGGATCACCAGTGTTCACTCCATCTGGTAGTGATGTACCATCTAGTAAGAAGCCGCGCCTTGATGTGGCCCATGTTATCCCGTTCTCGGCTTCCTCCGGTACGCTGCAGCAGCTGCAATCGGATTATCCTGAATCAGATACCCAATCTCTTGGTGAGACGCTGTTACTCGGAGGCGCGGTGGGCCCGATACCACCAAAGGACCCATGAGAGTCAAAGTTTGGAATTGTCGAGGCTTGGGACAACGCCTCACAGTTCGACGTCTTCACGAGATGCAACGTGTGTATCTCCCTGACTTGTTGTTCCTTGTAGAATCAAAGCAGAGTGACGATTATGTTCGTGACGTTGGTGTCCAACTGGGTTTTCATCATATGCGAATTGTCTCGCCTAGGGGGTTAAACGGGGGGCTAGTCGTGTATTGGAAGGCTCATGTTTCTGTTTCTTGTATTTCCTTTGATTCTTGTCTTGTTGATTTGCGTGTGGAATATAAAGCTTTTAACTTTTACTTGTCTTGTATTTATGGGCACCCGGTTCCTCGATTATGTCATCATCTTTGGGAAAAATTACAACGCATATCAACAAACCGGTTTGGTATGTGGATGATCTGTGGTGATTTCAATGAAATCTTTACCCAAGCTGAAAAACGTGGGGGTCGAGTCAGGTCTGATAGCAGCTTCAGAGATGTCCGCTTAATGCGTGAGGTTTGCAATATGCAAGATCTACGCCACAAAGGAAACCTTTTCAGTTGGGTGGGTCGTACACGAAGTGATATTGTGGAGAGTTGCTTAGACCGTGTATTGGTGAATACTGATTGGCTCACACATTACCCTGTCTCCGAAACTGAATTCCTGGACCTAACAGAATCCGACCATAGACCATTAATCATTACGATTGAATATGTAGCACGGGTTAGGCGTGGTCTTTTTCGGTACGATAAGCGCTTGGGTGTTTCTGAGGACTTTTGCTCCACTATCCACCAATATTGGCGTGAGGCTTTAAATCATGTCCCTACATTGTCCGCCAAACTTGGGTTCTGTCGGTCTACAATCGCCAAGTGGAAGCGTCACCACCGTTCTAACGCTGCCGAAGACATTTCACTGATCCGGGGTAAACTGGATTCCGCATTACGTGATCCTTCAGTCCCCTCCTCGGTACTTCATCCGTTGCGTCTTGATCTCAATCAAGCTTATTTGGACGAAGAGGTTTTTTTGGCAATTAAAGAGTCGGAATCAATGGTTAAAGGTAGGAGACCGCAATACGGCGTTTTTTCATGGGGTCACAAAATCACGAAAACCGAAGACATGCATAAAGAAAATTATTGACGACTCTGGTCTTGTCCACACCAAAGATGAGGCCATTGCCCGGGTGGCTGAAGACTACTTCACTCAGTTATTCCAACCATCAACTACAACACCACTCAACGATATTTTTCCTTCTTTGTCTAGACGGGTCACTGCCAGCATGAATGCTTCGCTAATTAGGCCTATCACCCATGATGAAATCCAAAATGTTGTTTTTCTTATTGGTTCTGATAAAGCACCGAGATTTGATGGATTCTCGGCCGCCTTTTATAAACAGTTCTGGTCCGTTGTAGGCTCTGATGTTTGCGCAATGGTAAACGGTTTTTTCACTACCGGTATTATGGATCTGAATGTTAATCATACACAATTATGTCTACTACCGAAAACTGATGATGCTGTTCGGATGGTTGACTATCGCTCTATCAGTTTGTGTACGGTGAGTTACAAAGCTATCTCCAAGATTCTGGTCCTCCGACTCAAGGAGATCCTCGGTGATACCATCTCTAAATCACAAGCTGCCTTTGTGCCGAATCGTTATATCATTGACAATGTACTTATCGCTCATGAATTACTACATGCTTTGCAATCGAAGAAAGGGTGTGATGAAAGATACCTGGCTATTAAAACCGATATCAGTAAAGTATATGACCAGGTTGAATGGCAATTCCTTGAAGAAGTGATGCTGAAAATGGGTTTCTCTAATACATGGGTGGTATGGATTATGGCGTGTGTCTGTTTCATCTCGTTCTCTCTACTTATTAATGTTTCTGACTATGGTAGGATCATTCCACGTCGGGGACTCCGTCAGGGGGATCCATTATCACCATACCTCTTCTTGTTTTGCACTGAAACATTATTCCAAATGTTAAATCACGCTGAATCCCGCTTTGAGTTTTCAGGCATGCAGTTAACACGTGAGTGCCTGATTGTCACACATCTTTTATTTGCAGATGACTCTCTATTCTTTTGCAAGGCTACTGTCTCGGATTGTGAGCGCATGGCTCAAATACTACGAGACTACGAATCTATCTCAGGTCAAAAAGTCAACTTACGAAAATCATCGGTTATTTTCAGAATGCGAATTCCGCACCATCATAGACATGCTCTCATGAATTTGTTGGGCATTACTACCATTGGAGGGGGTGAAAAGTACTTAGGTTTACCGGAGCATGGTTGGTGCCATAAGGTGCAACGATTCCAAAGTATAGTCGCCCGAGTTAATAACAGTGTCGACGGTTGGTATAGTAAGTTCTTAAGCCTAGGAGGGAAAGAAACGCGCATCAAATCCATTGCACAGGCACAACCCATCTATTCGATGAGTTGTTTTCTTCTACCGAAGCTGATTTGTAATGAGCTCAACAGTAAACTATCCGCATTTTGGTGGGGTAAGAATCTACATGGCAATCGGAAGATATCATGGCTGGCTTGGAAACGTTTTTGTGTACCAAAACGTGAAGGTGGCTTGGGTTTCAAAGACCTCCATATTTTTAATTTAGCGTTGCTGGGAAAACAAGCTTGGCGCATTTATATCCGTCCGTTATCATTGTTAGCTAAACTATACAAAGGTCGGTATCATAAGTCACACCATTTCCTGGCTTCGACAGGAGGATCTCATCCTTCGTTTGGCTGGCGATCCATGCAAGCTGGTAAATCCCTCCTCAAAAAATGTTTAACGGCCCGGTTAGGTGATGGGGAGTCTACTAATGTATGGTCTGATTTCTGGTTACCTGTAAAGCCACTACGCCTCGCTCAAGGAAACCACCATACTCCTGAATTAAAGGTTCATGAACTATGGTGCTCTGATTCCAAAAGTTGGGATAATTCTGTTCTACAACGCGTCCTTACACCACAAGATGTTGCGCTTGCAATGACTATTCCCCTTTCACGGTTCTCGACTCAGGATAAGTTTGTTTGGACATATACTTCAGATGCTTAGCACACCGCTAAATCGGGTTATTCGGTGGCTACTCACATTGACCAAGACTCTGCTCCTATTCTCCCTCCACCAGGTCATTAGATCACAAAACAACAATATGGAAACTACCGATTCCGCCAAAAATACAACATTTTCTCTGGAAATCACTGTCCGAAGCATTACCAACTGCTGCAAGTCTAAAATCTCGAATTCAAGATACTGACCCTATTTGTCAGCACTGCTGTTTACAGGACGAATCCATCAATCACATTTTATTTTAGTGCCCATATGCCTAAGCAGTGTGGCGTTGTACACATATTCGACTCTTTGACCACCCTCATAGCACGATCGAGCCTAATGTTGCTGAACTTCTACGTCTTTATGCTTTGGACAATGTTGAGAACCTGTTCAAACTTTTACCATTTTGGATACTCTGGCTGCTATGGAAAGCATGGAATGATTACCTATTCCGCCAAAAATCGGTCTCTCCGGCCGACGTTGCTATAAGGAGTTCTAATGCCGTTATTGAGGGGATTTCGGTTCATCGATCGTCGGTTCTTCGTCGTCCCTGACTTACTACTCAACAAGATCGGTCCAGTCTATCGGAAGCACCACCTCCAAATTGGCTAAAATGTAATTTTGATTGCTCTTTCAGATCACATGCAACTTCCATGGGAGTTGGGTGGATTGTTCGCAACGCAGATGGTGGCTTTATTGAAGCAAGATGGGCACGCCTCCCTCAGGTCTCTACACCTTTGCAGGCTGAAGCTACAACATTTTATATGTCGTTCAACGAGTTTGGAGTAAAGGGTGGAGAAATGTCTGGTTTGAAGGCGATAGTGTCACTCTTGCGCAGGTGCTTAATCGTCGACAAGACAACTTTCAATTGGGAAATCTCTTGGTCGATATTCACCATTGGATAAGACTTTTACCGTTGTGTTCATTGGATGCGGTTAACCGGGAACGTAATACGATTTCAGATAAATTGGCCAAACTAGTATACTCATCTGCTCAGCTCTTTCAGTTGTTTCCTATGCCTCCTGTTTGGATGATGGAATACTTGTATTTCCCGTATACTAATTAATAATAATAATCAGATGTTCCAAAAAAAAATCAATGTATTTTATAAAAACAGATTAATTTTCTTCTATTTTTTTCATCCTAACAAATAGTAGATGAAGGGTGCAATTGGTAACCATAAATAATGAAAAAAAATGAATTAGATGAAAATTAATGAATTGAAAAAAATTAACTGAAAAATGTTTAAAAAATGAAAAAAAAATGAAAATGATTCATCTACTATTTTTAAGATGAAAAAAATGGATGAAATTTAGCCTATTTTTGTAAAACCATCGATGAATTAAATGAATCAATGGAAATTTGGCTGAATAATTTTTTCATCTTAAATGGTGACCAAAAAATGGAAAACAAAATAATTTTTTCCAATTGCACCCGAATTATTTTTATTATTTTTTTTCCTCTAAAAATTATTTTAATTTTTTTCATTTTTTTTAACCTTTTTTAATTTATTAATTTTTATTTGAAGAAATTATACTCTATGACCCAAAAACACATTTTATTTGCCACATGACCTATGTTTTTTTAATATTCTAAATCTTTCCAAATATATTTGATTTACCGAAAATACCCCTATAATAAAAATAAGAAAATAATAATTAAAATATAATCAATTACACAAGGGTAATAATCTCTAGGGCCCTTAAATCTAATCTATAAATCTCTTATGTCCCAAAGTAACCTCCTATACCCCTCTAGATCTGTCTACCCTTAATGAGAGATGATAAGACCAAACTGTCCTTAAGTTTTAATATTTAAATTTAAATAATAAATAAAAGAAAAAGAATTTCTTCATTTAATTAAATAAGAAAAATAAAACTTAAATATAAAAAAGAAATTAAAAGGAAATTTTAAAAAAAATGGTCGAACCCAATCTGAGCTCCTCGAGCTTGGTTCTTTCCCGATTTTGATCTCCGTCTGGCTTGGCGAACAACGCCGCCGTTGAGCTCCGCCTTCCGGCGTCNATTCCGCTTCCCTTCGTCGGTTCGAGCTTTTTGTAAGAGGTTGGTTAATCAATTTTGGAAAATTTTGTTTGTTTAGGATTA
>KE150530.1:0-11508 GCA_000411095.1 Aethionema arabicum
GGGAGTGTTATAAAACATATTGATGGACTCATTAACCGGCCCATTAGGCCCATTAGAGTTTCCTATTTACTCTTGTATCCCGATACCCTATGTATATATATTCCAATCTATACCTAATAAAAGACACAAGTTCACAATAATTTTTGTAATTTTATAAAATTAAATATTTTTATCTATAATAATAATTTTGGTTACAACTTTTATTCATTATTTTTTGAATTATAATCTAGAAAAATTAGATTTTTGTTATAAAATATGTTTATGGACTCATTAACCGCGGCCTATTAGGCCCATTAGGGTTTACTATCTTCCCTTGTATCCCGAGACTCATATATATATATCTCAACCTATACCTAATAGAGATACAAGTTCACAACACGTTATCCGCACGAACGCTCTCAAAAGTTTGAAAACCCTAGCCGTCGCCGCTGTTGATTGTTGTTTGAAAACCGAGGTTTTTAGCTCCCGGTTTCATTTCATTCAGAACCAAAGGCGGTAACATCATATCTCCTTCTATTCCAATCTATTCGGTTTTCTAATATTTTTTTTTTCAATCCAAAACCGAATAAGAATTTCTAAAACTATAATTCAATTAAAAAAAAATCCCTAATCTAATCGCGGCTCAACCGCGTGTTCTTTCTCAATTCACTTTTGAATTATTTTCTTCATAAATCTTGAAAAAACAATCACCGACGAATATAAAATAGAAAGAAACGTAATTGCATTTAATATTATTCACTATTCTTAGTAAACTATCAATCATGTTATATTTCAATAAATATTAATCGATTGATATTTGTTTACTATTTTTTTTAATCGCTCTTTGTCATCTCATACGACGACAAATTCTTTTTATCATATTGTGTTATTACTTTTATGTTAATCGGTCAAAGAAATTTAAATCAGGGGGAGTAATGCGTGTTGTACTATTTTTCCTTCACCATGGTTTTTCCCACTGGGTTTTCCTGGTAAGATTTTAATGAGGCAACATTCTCCAGCGCATTATATGGATCCCGGTTGAGTATCGGGCACGGTTATTTCGTCCAAGGGGGGTGTTATAAAACATATTGATGGACTCATTAACCGACCTATTAGACCCATTCGGGTTTACTATCTTCCCTTGTATCCCGAGACTCATATATATATATCTCAACCTATACCTAATAAAGATACAAGTTCATAACAATTTTAATCATATATAGTATTATCCCATCAAATCAAACTAGTTTTTTTATTGATTTTAATTTAGTAAATTTAAATTAAATATTAAAAATTCAAAACAATTCCCAATTTATTATAATTAATTTTATATTATTTTATTAATTATAATTAGTTATTTCAAATTATTTTAATTAATATATTATATTTGTGTATCCGGTCGATTTAATTTCTGGATCTGCTCCTAAACATACCGTTGAGAGTTGAGACAACTTCGTCTAGGGAATGAACAAAAATTTTATGGATTTTCTACAAAGAGTTATAGGGATTGCTGATACTTTGGATAGTTTTAGAACTATTCAGTGTTGAATTGAAAAATTGTTTCAGTGTCCTATAACTCTAATTAGGTGGAATATGTAAAAATATCGCTTAAGTTATTCTTGATAAAGAGTTACCGAACCATGAGAAAATTATATATGTATTCATGTTCAAGTTCTTTCCTATGGGGTTATATAGGGGAAGCGATCCAAATTACCTTGTATGTAATAGTCAAGTACTTCAACGCACCAGTCGGAGTTAAGATGATCAATTCATTTAATTAACTTGTTAGGTTTGGGTTAGGATTTTCCGCTCTTACAAGATCGTGAATACAATACGGAATTATCGGCGATACCAAAAACAGTAAAAGAGTAAAAGAACTGTTAAAATTTTCATATTTTGTCAAATTGACACGGCTAATTTATATTTTTTAAAAACTGATTTTTTTTACTACATATTATAATTTAATATTAAATTAATTCACTTTTAACATCAACACACATGTCGGTTCTGACATTACCAAAAAAATATTCCATACAAAATCTAACATTAGTAGAATCGGGAATAAAAAATCTCAACTGAACATTGAATTTGTGTGCAAAGCGAAAACCGGAGGTTAACGAACATTTTCGGAACAAATGTTATTTCCTAAGATGAAAAGAAAAGAAAAATAATATATTATTTTGAAGAAAATGTTAAAAATTTGCACGAACACCATCAATCATATTACATATCAATCGATATTCAAAGGTCCAACAGGGGAATATTGTCACGATGTTGAGTCACCCCTGCTCATTTCACATGGACCAGCGGAAAAAAAAATGGGTAAAAAGTTTTATTTCATCATTAAGTCTAATTTTTTCAATTAATTTAAGATATCTATTAGGAGATATGACAATATCTCCTTGCCATATTTACATTGATTGTAATACCCGATTTGATTTAGACTTAATTGTGTATTAGGTTATGGTTCATACGAAGTATAAGTATGAGCCGTAGGTCTTTGACAAAGATAAGATGAATTCTTCAATAAGACAATCTATTTAACATGGTATCAGAGCCTGAATCAATTTTTTGATTTGATTTCTTTTCTCCTCTCTTTACTTCTCAACACAGAAACAACCAATTGGTAATGGGTGAACAATCTCACACATCAGCTTCAACAACTGCGCGTCTTGAGACACGTCGCACGATTTCCCCCTATGATCTCTCGACTGGTGATAATCCAGGTTTCGTTATCTCTCAACCCGCTTTGCAAGGTCAGAATTATGACGAATGGGCTGCCAATATCCGTCTTTCCCTTAAAGCACACAAGAAATTCGGTTTTGTTGATGGCACAATTCCTAAACCAGGTGATGACTCCTCTGATCTTGACGATTGGTGGACGAATAATGCGTTGGTCGTCTCTTGGATCAAACTAACCATTGATCCGAATGTCCGGTCAAATCTAACTCACTTTGATGTTGCCTCTGAACTTTGGGAACACATTAAGTGTCGGTTCTCGGTGAAAAATGGGCAACGAGTTCAACGTCTAAAAACTGAATTAGCCACTTGTCGTCAAAAAGGGATGCAAATTCAAGAGTACTACGGAAAATTGATGCAGATCTGGAGTGTGTTGAAAGATTATCAACAAGCAAAAACTATGGCAGAAGTTGCTAAAGAACGTGAAGAAGACAAATTGCATCAATTTCTCATGGGTCTTGACGAAGACATATATGGATCTGTTAAATCAAACCTGCTTTCTCGTAACCCACTTCCTACTCTTGATGAAGCGTATAATGTTTTGATCCAAGACGAAGAATCAAAATTAGCAAGTCGTCTTCTTGCTACACGCCCCGACGAGGTTAGTTTTGCTGTCCAAACAACCTCTCGACATCGTGACTTGGCTGAACATAAAGCAAAGCTTGTTTGCTCGGTTTGTGGGAAAACCGGACATCTAGGCGACTCTTGCTTCCGGAAAATTGGTTATCCTCCATGGTGGGGTGAGAAATCAAAATTTCGGTCTACCTCTCAGCCAGCTTTATTGCCGACACCGTCTAACGGACGCTCTCGCGCCAATCACGTTTCCACTTCTCTTCCTGGTACATCTGCTGCAGCTCACTCTGTTCTCACCAATTCTGACCGTCTTGGGATTAGCGGACTCAGCGACAAACAATGGAGAACTCTTGTTACTCTCCTCAACGAGAAGGATCAGACTTCGGACTCTAAACTTTTTGGTACGGTTTACTCTACTTCTTGGATCATTGATACGGGAGCTTCGCACCATATGACTGGTTCGGCTCATCTTTTATCACGAATTTTTGATATGTCTCCGGTTATGGTTCAATTGCCTGATGGTAGACACACTATCTCTACGAAATTTGGTTCAGTTCGGCTTGGCCAAAATCTCTGTCTCCGCAATGTATACTTGGTTGATGGTCTTAAGTGTAACCTTATCTCAGTTTCTCAGTTAAATCGGGATCATACCTGTATATTTCAGATCACTGACAAGCTGTGCATTATTCAGGACCGCATTTCGAAGATGCTGATTGGAGTGGGTGAACAATCTAATGGCCTTTATTTTTTTCGAGGTTTGGAGACGGCGATCGCTATGCACATGTTTGGATCAGCTTCTACAAGCTTGTGGCATCGTCGGTTGGGTCATCCCTCTTCGAAAGCAATGAAGTTTTTACCTTCTTTAAGTTCTTCTAAGGATTTTGATTTTACAGCTTGCGATGTTTGTATTCGCGCTAAACATGCTCGTGATTCTTTTCCCGTTAGCTTGAATAAAACTACTGAAGTTTTCCAGCTAGTTCATTGTGATCTTTGGGGTCCCTACCGGACTCCGACTGTTTGCGGTTCTCGTTATTTTCTCAATATCTTGGATGATTATTCTCGTGGTTTATGGATTTATTTACTTCCAGATAAGCAACACACTGCTCAAACTTTAAAAACCTTCATTCACATGGTTGAACGCCAATTCACTAAACAAGTCAAAACTATTCGAAGCGACAATGGAACTAAATTTATTTGTCTTCGAGATTTTTTCAACTCCCATGGCATTCTTCACGAGACTTCCTGCGTTGGTACTCCTCAACAAAACGGACGAGTTGAACGAAAACATAGACACATTCTTAATGTCGCTCGTGCCTTGCGATTTCAAGCTTCTCTTCCTTTACAATTTTGGGGTTATTGTGTCTTGACTGCTGCTCATGTGATTAACCGTACTCCAGCTTCTACTTTAAATGGAAAGACTCCCTTTGAAATTCTTTACCATCGATCACCATCACTTCAACATCTACGAGTTTTGGGTTGTCTTTGTTTTGTACACAATCAACGGAATAGGGGAGACAAATTTGCTCTACGTAGCACCAGATCTGTCTTCCTAGGTTATTCTTCTCAACAAAAAGGCTGGCGAGTTTATGATCTGGATACCCAGAAAATTTCGGTCTCGCGTGATGTGATTTTTTTAGAAGCAGAATTCCCCTTTGCTTCTCTCTCTCCAGCGCCAGTCTCACCAAATCCCTCTTCATCACCGAATTCTTACACTGAGGAAGATGATTTTGTGTCCCCAAATCTGCCTTCAGAACTTGTAACTGATCTTTCACCTGAAATTCTGGATGTGTCTCCACCCGAGATTCCGGCAGTCACCTCGCCGTCAGCTTCTTCTCCGGCTCGAGAGGACTCGGATTCTGCCTCACTACCGGCGAATTCTCCTTCTCCGGTCCCTCTTGCTCGCGCTCAACGCCATCGTGTTCCGCCTGCGAAACTTGCAGACTATGTTTTGACACTTCCAGCTGTTGACTCGCAATATTCTCCTTATCCGCTGCAAAATTACATCTCCACTGCTCGGTTTTCTTCTTCTCACAAAGCCTATATTTCTGCTGTTACTCAAGGAGTTGAACCTCAACACTACTCTCAAGCAGTTCTTGATGAAAATTGGCGCCAGGCAATGCGAACAGAAATTGAAGCTCTCGAAAACAATCAGACATGGACAATTACAACTCTACCTTCGCATAAAAAGGCTATTGGTTGTAAATGGGTATACAGAATTAAATACAAATCCGATGGAACGATTGAACGCTACAAGGCTCGCCTTGTCGTTCTTGGGAACAATCAAATTGAAGGTCTTGACTACACGGATACCTTCGCACCTGTAGCAAAAATGACGACTGTTCGTGTATTCCTCGAAGTTTCTGCTGCTCGCAATTGGGAAATCCATCAAATGGATGTTCATAATGCGTTCCTTCATGGCGATTTGGATGAAGAAGTGTACATGCAATTTCAACCGGGTTTTCGTACTCCCGACAAGACTCAGGTTTGCAAACTTCGAAAATCGTTATATGGTCTTAAGCAAGCTCCACGCTGTTGGTTTGCTAAGCTTGCTGCTGCTCTAACCAAATACGGGTTTTCTCAGTCCATCTCAGATTATTCTTTGTTCACTTATGTCAAGGGAACCGATCGACTCCATGTTTTGGTCTATGTTGATGATTTGATTATTTCACGCAGCACTACTTCATTAATGGCGAGTTTCAAACGATATCTTGGATCCTGCTTCAACATGAAAGATCTTGGTCTTCTAAAATATTTTTTGGGTATAGAAGTTGCCCGAAGTCCAGCTGGCATTTATCTCTGTCAAAGGAAATACACTTTAGATAGTGTTGCTGAACTTGGGCTTCTTGGCGCCAAACCGGCTGCGTTTCCGATGGAACAAAACCATCGTTTATCTCTTGCTGGCGGCCCAATTTTGTCTGATCCTGCTCGGTATCGACGTCTCGTTGGTCGTCTCATATACCTTGGAGTCACTCGTCCTGAACTTGCGTATGCTGTACATATTTTAACTCAGTTTATGCAGCAACCTAAGGAGGCTCATTGGGAAGCAGCTCTTCGCGTTGTCCGTTTTCTCAAAGGTACACCAGGTCACGGAATTCTCCTGCGATCTGATGCTCCTCTTCTCCTAACAGCGTGGTGTGATTCCGATTGGGCGGCCTGTCCTTTATCTCGGCGCTCTCTTACAGGTTGGTTTCTCCAACTCGGTCAGTCTCCAATTTCATGGAAAACTCAAAAGCAGAAGACAGTTTCTTGTTCTTCGGCCGAAGCTGAATATCGCGCATTGGCTTCTACTGTCCGCGAAATCTTATGGCTTAAGGCACTTCTTCTCTCACTCGGCGTTCCTCATCCTTCTCCGATTCTTCTCCACTGCGATAACTTGGCTGCTATTCAGCTTGGCGCCAATCCGGTGTTTCACGAGCGTACCAAACACATCGAAGTCGACTGCCACTTCATTCGCGATGAACTACTCAAAGGAACCATCATCACTCAACACGTCTCCACCAAACTCCAATTGGCAGATATCATGACTAAAGCTCTCGGTCGCAAAGAGTTCGATGACTTCATTCGCAAGCTGGGCATTTGTTCCCTCCATGCTCCAGCTTGAGGGGGGGTATTAGGAGATATGACAATATCTCCTTGCCATATTTACATTGATTGTAATACCCGATTTGATTTAGACTTAATTGTGTATTAGGTTATGGTTCATACGAAGTATAAGTATGAGCCGTAGGTCTTTGACAAAGATAAGATGAATTCTTCAATAAGACAATCTATTTAACAATATCCAATCTATAATATCAAACCTTTATGAAATTGATCAACAACTACAAGAGCCTAAATTCTCTTTATATAAGAAAATGAGGAAGCAATTGCAGTCCAATGGAAAACTCGAAGAGAATTGGTTGGGTAAACAAAACAAATACACCATTTTGTAAAAAGCCACGAAACAGGTATATATTTACAGTTAAACCTCTATAAATTAATAACGTTGGGACTAGAGAAATTTATTAATTTAGCGAAATATTAATCTATCGATAAATTAATAATTATTAATTGTTTTACAGTGGATAGGATTCCTTGGTTTTATCTCTTTCTCCATACTGATTTTGTGTACCACGCGTGTTGTGAATCAGAAACCACTGTTCTTCAGACGACAAGGCAATGAAGGATGACAGATTCTGCATTACAGTCACGGTAGTCGAGGCCTTCAAGCACTCTTCTTTGGAACTCGATGCTATCCGTGTTGTCTAGATGCCTTTTCTTCTTGACTCTCTCGTCAAAGGTATGTTAAGGAATAACAAAAACCAGTGATCTAGATCTAAACTGCGTGTTGTTATATAACCTTGTTAAGAATATCTTTCATTGGTATGTATAGGTTGCCGAGAGATTAAAAAAAGTGGATTCTCTTTGGGCTGACAAACAAAAAGCACCGAAAATGAACGGGAATCCTTCGGGTGATCTTATATTGAAGAGTGCTGTAAAAGAAATTCTTGGAGTGCTCTTCTTGAAAACTGTCTTCCCGTAATGCTGCTCCTGATAACATCCGTCAATGCTGCTCGATTTATGGCATAGATGCTGGACGGAGCATCTTCCTAGCAGTATGAATCAGTTTCCTTTACATTGTCCCAATTATCTTTATTTCCATTTTCTTGATCTTGCATCTTTGATGTGTAAGATTCATATAAAATGTTCGTTTTTATTAATTTATAGTTAATTTTTGTGTGGAAAAAACTAAATTTTTGTGCGGAAAAAACTAAATTTTTGTGCGAAAATAAATAAATGTTGGTGCGAAAAATAATAAATATTTGTGCGTGTCTATATAATCTTAGTTTTTAGTTTTTTATTCATACGGTCTTAAATTAGATGAATTTTTAGAATTTTCACACCATTTTGTAAAAAGCCACGAAACAGGTATATATTTATTGTATATATATTTTTCGTGGCATTTTACATGTATATATTTATGAACTATTATATATAAAAATTATTGACCGTTGTATATATTTATATATATTTTTTAAATAAACTTAATAAAATAAAAAATCTATGGACTATTGACCGTAATTATATTTTCTCGAAAAAAATTGATAAAACATAAGAAAAAAAAAACGATTATGGACTATTGCTTTAATGTTGATTAATTTTCCCCAAATTTATGTAAATGCCAATTTTAGATGTTGGTTTTATACGATTTTTGGGTCGTTTCTTGGGCAATTCGGTTGTTGGAGATGACTAGGTTCTAATGATCGATGGAAATATGGTAATGAGTACTTTGACGTGGTGGTAGGCCTGGGCATAAAAACTAGAACTAAAGAATGGAATCGAACCGAATTGAAAAAAAGGAGTTCGGTTCAGGTTCCGTCGTGAAGTACGTATTGTATCTTAAACTCAGAATTCATGAAAATCGGGTTGTAATCGAAACCCAACCACTATTTATTGGATATCGGAGAGTAACTATATTTTTTGGGTATTTTTTTGGTTTTCTTTTTATTTTTACGGTTTTTTGGGTAATTTTTTAGTTTTTTGGGTATTCGGATCTTCTTATCAAGTATTTGATATTGAACCGAACCCAGACCAAAACCACACCAAAATCTTCAAATAACCGAACAGATCTTATAGTTATGGAACCGAATAACCGATATTATCAAACCGAAACCGTACGGGTACCAGATTGCTTAGCCCTACGTGGTGTACTCAATAATCAAAATTGGAATTTGTATGAATGACAAATTAATACCCAAAATTAGTTGAAATAGAATTCATAAATAGATGTATGTATGATTATCTTATTTCACGTTGGGAATAGAATAAATGTTTTTCATTTTGTGTCTATATTAGCAAAGCTCTTTATTCTAGATCTAACATATAACACAAAACAACAAAAAGTGTTTTCTAAGCTAACAATAAATTCAGTTTGACTCTACCAAGAGCATCTCCACCGAGAATTTCAAATTTAAGGTTATATAGTATTTTGTTCCAATCGTAAACTTCAAAACTATGAAATATCTCTATAATACTATTTGAGAAATACATATTTTAATTGAATTTAAAGATGTAAACAAAATAGTTACATGATAAAATTAATAATTTCATATTATAGTATATTTATGTTTAGCTAAATTATAATAATCTAATATTTAAAAATTATTATAACATTTTCTACAATAATATTGTTTTTTCTAAAACAATAATATACATCTATAATTTTAAAAATCTTATAATATGCAACATTTCCTAAAGCTATTCCTAAAAATTTCCTAAAAATTTCCTAAAAATTTCTCAAACATTTCCTAAAACTTTCCTAAACAATTCTAAAAACTTGCCTAAATATTTCGTAAAACATTCATAAAACTCTCCCACAAAATTCAAAAATAATAAATCCACAATTCCTAAACTTTTCCTAAAACTTTCCAAAAATAATAAAAAAAAATCTAATAATATGCATGGAAACAAACTTTGTAGGTTTTTTTGACAATGAATCGGCAAAAAGAAAAAATAGCTTGAATCACTAGTAGTAATGATGATGAGACATTTTTTAGTCTCACTAAAACACGAAAAACATAAGAAAATGGTTAGTTGTTAACATTAAAAACTTTACAAAATTCATTAATCCCAAACTTCTATTGTCCGTTTTCTTTTTTCTTACCTTTGTGTGGGAGTGTTCTCATTTTCTCTCCTAAAATTATGTTTGACGGTTTTATATCTTTGTGAATGAAGTTGTTTTTCAGCCAAGTGAGGAAGATATTCGAGTCATCTCCCTACATCTAAAGCTTTTGTCATACTTTCTTTTCATTTTAGAATATAATAAATTAATAACCAGATTTTTAATTTTCATACAAATAAATGATGTGTTAATGTTCCACAAGCGGTATACCTACCATTAAAGATATGATGATGATGACAAGTGAAACCAAGACTAAAATTCTAATGACGAACATGATAAAATTATCATATGAATTATCCCTTAAGAAATTCATGCCCGGCTTGTAAATAAACTTCACGGCTTTAAAACGTTTGGTGTTTCTCCACTTAACTTGTTGTTGGGTACATTAAACTCGTACAATATAGAAAGTTTATCAAAAGAAAAAAAATCTAATAATAACCTTTTCTAAAAATCTAAAAAACATTTTCTAAAACAATATTATACATCTATAATTCTAAAAATCTAATAATATGCAAAATTTTCTTACAAATTCCTAAAAATATCCTTATAATTTCTTAAACATTTCCAAAAAATTCTACAAATTTCTTAAAACTTTCGTAGATCCTTAAAATTTTCTTTAAAATTTCTTATAAATTATCCATGACGGTTTAATTTTTTTTATGACAATATTTTACCTCCAGCATCATCTTATATATAACTTTTGTATATTATGAATGTACTTCAATTTTTTTCTCAATTTTTTTTCTTTTTCGCTAGCGATTGGTTTTCAAACACGACCATTATCTAAATAAATTTGATCATATCACTTGGATATTATTTCGATAACCACCAAGAGTTTTATAAATACAAAACTACAAGATGAAAAAAAAGTGAACTCAAACAAATAAAAAAAAATAATATTTAGAATTTGAGCATAGTCAGGGCAGACCCACGTTGAGACCCACGTTGATGGGAGGTGATGCCCATGCACCGAGTGAATTTTTTTTAAAAAAAATATGTGTTTATTATTTTTTTGGTTAATTAAAGTAATATTTTCATAAATGCACCCACTTTAATTATGAGTGCATCCATTAGATTTTTTTTTCCTTTTTTTGATGATGAAAATTTATTTTTCATATTGTTTAAATTTTATTTAGAAAATAATCAATTAATATCAATTATATATAAAGAAACTAATCAATTATTGTTAGAATCTCAATCCCACATTGGAAAGAAACTAGCATTTAATGAATATATATATATATAGGGCATAGGCTACTCCACTTATTGTCAATTGGTTTTGAGTTGGAACCTCATGTTTCCTAAAAATTATATATAGATATACGTTTGTTTTATTTTTGTTTAATTATTTCATTAATACTAATATATTTATTATTTATTTGGATAAAATCCGATTTTTTTTCTTGTAATTTGTATGTTTTCCTAATATATTGATTACATTTTTTGTTTAAATAATTTTATATAATTTATAATATTGATTGTTATAAATATAAGATTTAAAATCTATATTTTAAAATTATTAATTATTAAGTTCTAATTTTTATCATACAAAAATT
>KE150530.1:45836-62695 GCA_000411095.1 Aethionema arabicum
ACAAGGGCATTATCGTCATTGTTAATTATGTGGTGTCTATAAAACTAAAACTGGATTTCAAATGTCTATAATACTCAAAAGTTATATGAAATATTTATTTTGCTAAATCTATCAAAGTTAAATTGGTAATTTTACTATTTTTGAATTAAAAAAAAATTAATAAGATAAAAATATAGAAAGAGATCTTAGGTTATGAGTTGAGTTTTAGGGACACCTCAGAAGGTAACTCAAATCTAGAGGGAACAGTTAATTTGAAAGGGAAAATCCATTTGTGAATGAAACGTCGCCGTTTCGTAGTTATAAAAGTTGAGAACGACGAACTGTTGGAAAAGTGACGCGCAAACAGAGAAAAGTGAAAACCGTCGGCTACTGCCTTTAGCTCTTCCTCTCTCGCTTTTCTTCACCTCATCGGAGTTCCCTAGGCGTGATCGTTGGTCAGTTTTTGATTGACTTCTCTCTGATTATCCTATATTTCATTTTTCATTTCCCGTTTTCAAATCGAGCTTTAATTCTGGCTTATGTACTGTTTTGCAGATTCGTATCGTTTCAGATCTGATAGAGTTTTGTTTTGAGGTGGTTTTAGCACCGGGAGTTGTGATCGGAGCAGGATTTGGTGGCAGCCGAGTTCTGAGAGAAGTCAACGGAGATGCCGGAGGAGGAGTCGATAGATATTAAATTCAGGCTGTATGATGGTTCGGACATCGGGCCCTTTCGGTATTCAGCGGCATCTACCGTTGATTTTTTGAAGCAGAGGGTGGTCTCTGATTGGCCTAAAGGTTTGTTTGGGTTTAAATTGTTTTCACTATCCGTGGTTGGTCATGATTTTGTCCCTTTTCCCCAATCTGCTCCTGAATTCCATTATGTTTCACGAAACTCTTGCTGTCTCTTCCTAATTCTTGTAATTTTTGGTAGAAGAATGCGCAATTTAGAGTTGTAGATGTTTAGTCTTGGATAATTAGTCCACTTGAAATTATGAACTTGGCCTGGATGATAATTAGTGATTCTATTTACTTTTCTCTTTCTTCTGCTAGTTGAAGTTGTTGCTGTGCTTTGGAGAGCTCCACTTGGCAGTTTTCTTAGATTGAAGCTAATTCAATTAATCTTAGGAATTGGGCATGACTTGTGCAATTAGTAACTCAATTTACTTATCAAGTTCTTGTGACTGCAGCCTTAGATTGAATGCCTAAGATTGGAGTTTGTTTGTTTTTTCTTCTCTGTGTATAACAAAAAGGAAGTATATGTGAGTTTTGGTAGTCCAAAGCAGCAATTTTGAAATTACAGACAGTTGAAATGCTTCTTTTTATGCTTTCTTTAGGGAAAACAGTTGTTCCAAAGGGAATAAACGAAGTCAAGCTGATCAGCTCGGGTAAAATCTTGGAGAACAGCAAGACTGTTGGCCAGTGTAAGACACCATTTGGAGAGATTGCAGGTGGAGTCATTGTGATGCATGTTGTTGTACAGCCATCTCTAGCAAAAGCCAAATCAGGTAAAAATATATTCTTGTCTTTCAAATGTTCTTCGTGTGTGCATATCAGAACTTTTTATTTTCATAGGTACCTATATTTCCTTATAGCTTCTCAAGTACAAGCTTCTTTAGGATTTCACAAGTCATGACTTAATCATCTTGTCTCCTGGATGGGTTTTGATACTCCTTATCTGACTCAAATTTACTTAGTTTAATATCATCTGCCTGTAGTTAGTTTGCATGAACATAATAGAGGAACCTAGAGCCTTCTAGTCATACTTTAAAAGTTCATAATAGAGTGTGCAACAACTCCACATGCCATATGAGCAATTAAGTCAGTGGCTAGGATCAGTATATATAAGAGATGCGTCAAGTGTTTGGTGGTGCTAAGTAAATCTAGTTGGTTGAGTTTTTGGGCTTGGGGAGTAGTGTATGCTCTCAAATTCGAGAAACATAACTCAGTTCTAAACCTAACAAAAGCCAGCAGTTCTAAACTCAGTTCTAAACTCAGTTCTAAACCAACCTGAATTCATTGCTGCTTGTCATGATTAGCAACTAGTAGGACGTTGATTTATTCAACCCTTGTAGAAAACTGCTCACTTCTTAGATCATCGTCATAAGTTATAACCTCTCAAATGTTTGTCAACCCAAAGATTTGTCTACATGATAGATATGTTACACAAACTTAATAAAAGCATGGAAACTTAGTTTTTGGTTGCTAAGACAAAGAAGCAAGCTTTTGAGTAAATTAAATTCCCCATATGCTATAAATTTCCCCTTTTTGAAAAACTTAGAAAATTCTAAGAGTTTTAAATACTGGTTTGATTTTGAACAGAGAAGAAGGTGGATAAAACACAGAAGACGGTGTTCTGCTCGTGCACCATTTTGTAAAGGCGACGAGACATGTAGCTCGTACACACGCGTCTCAATTCTTCAGGTACAGAAGAAAACAAAACAAAACAAAAAACAAAAGGTAAAGAAAAGCTTCCCTTTACGATGTGGAGTATAACATTGGAAATGCAAGCTTCTTGAAATGTGTAGAATGGTTAGATTCTTTTTAAGTACACATCTGCTGTCCCTTATTTGATTGTGTTTACACTTTCTTCTATTTGATCATATCACGTCCCCAAATGTTATGTAATCTCAAATTGTATAGGTTAGTAACTCTAAAAGACAACGTGTGATTAAGGTAACTTATATGTATCTATGAAAAAAAAAATGTGCCTTTTACTCATGTTCTAGTACTATTATATCCTTTTGTCTATTTCTGTTACCAAGTAATCGCTGATATGAAAAATGATGCTGGTTAATTGTTTGGTTAAAGAGGGTCGATTCATAGGTTGGATTTTGGGTGTCTTTGAGCAGGAATTAGAAAAACTTAAAAGATAAAATTAGGAAGTGATCATTCGGGTTGATTGAGTTATTCAAATCGGGTTTTTTTGGGTTTGGGTTATTCGGATTTTGAAAATCCAAACTAATTAGGAATCAAAATAGTTTTAGTTTGGTTTGGTTTGGTTTATGGTAAATTCGGATTGGTTCAGATTTTTAGTAAAGAAACGAAAGAGTTTTCTAAGTTTTTTTTGTTTGTTTGAATTCGATTATTTGGGTTTTTTACGTCTTTTTGGTAATTTTTTTTTGGAAGTTTTGGATTTTGTGATGTCACTCTTTTGTTTTTTGAATAATTTGATTTTAATAAAAATATGTAGCTTATTTAAAATAATTTATTAAGTTGATAATATGGGAACTATTTTATTTTATTTACTTGTTAATTCAATGATAAATTAAATATCTACGTGTATTCTCGTTTTAAATCAAAAATGTTAAATAAATATTAGACAAATAAGATAACTCTTTACAAAACCAAAATAATTCTAATTATACTTTATACTTCATCCTATATAATTTAAATCAAACCAAAATTCAAAAAAAAAAAAAAACTAAAATCATTCGGGTTATATTAAAAACACCAAATTTCTAGTTTCGGTTTGGCTTCATTCAAGTCGGTTTAAATGTCAGTATCCAGTAAAAATTGTATCTACGGTAAGGTATACACGAACAAAGCCAAGAAATTGGCCGAGCAGATCTGCAAACTTGATTCTGTTCTGTTTACAGGCAATACGTTGACACGACCTTAAAACTCAAGCCAGTCAATATAAGTGTATCTTCCAAGAAAAAAGATATAATTTGTGTTTATCTATAACACTGTTTTAAGGTGTTGACATCCCAAAAAAGTAAAAAAAAACAAAAGAGGATGGAGATTGACCAGTAGTATACTATGAGAGCCTATAACCCTATTGACTGAGTAGTAATCAATCTCTAATTAATAGAGGAACAAGAAACGAATGAAACAGAGAGAGGATACGGGAAAGTATTAGCGTAGTGGAAAGAGATTGTGGAACCGTAAGGTAAAGGCTTCCCATTGTTAACGAGACAATCGTTGTAATGTAGCCGTTTGAAAACTCTTGGGTTTATCAACTTAGCTGAACTGAACCAGCCACAGCTTACGTGTATCCTCGAGATCATGCATCCTGACATACACTGATTTGTAATTTCTACGGTGTAGCCGGGGATTCCGTTGGGCATTGACTCTGTTGCTGCTTGGTTAACTACTATGTCTGATCTCTTGCACTTCTCACCTATACGGTCTGGTTCTGCTTCCGATTTTGTATCTCTTTCTAATCAGAATAATAGAAAAGGAGTTTTAGTACAAGTAGAAATGCGATAAATTCTTAGGACGAAAATAGAAAATCATTTGACTTTTGCATTTCCTTTCAAATTCTATTTTTTAAAATGTAAAATTATTGGAGCAAAGATTATAATAACAGAAGAAACTTTATCAATTGACAGGTGTATGAAATAGGAAACTTTTTTTGTCTATTTAACCATTGCTCTGTGGAAAAAAAAAATTAACCATTGCTCTGTGCCATCGCCGGTCAACAGTCAGAGTCAAGAGTCAACAATCAAGAAGAAAAACTAATCTAACAGACCCAAAAAAAAAAAAAATTAGAACGAAGCTTTTACTAAATCAATAGATAAGAAGAAAAGTTAAATTCTAAAAACAGACATCGAGCATTTGGTAGTCCAAAGATATTTTTGAATAACAGTCTAAATTATTGTTTAAGGTGTTTTAGAAAAGTCCTGAAGCTTGGGAAAAGAAAAAAAAAGTTTAAGAATTGTTGATGGGTCCACAAAAAATATAACGAACAAAGAGACAAAAGGGGGCAAGAAAACACAGACGTGCAAAAGACTGACGAGGCAGTGATCAAATAAAGGACGATAGCATCAGGAAGGTGTGTTTGCAGAGAGGCCCCTGCGGCAAACAAAGCTCCGTATATGCCAGAAAAGATAAACAACCATTTTACGAGAAAAAAAACTTGACATAAATGGAATCAAGACAAACACCAACAATATTCAGAACATCTACACAAACGACCAAATCATTGATTTGGTCTGAATGGAGTTCTTAATTAAATTTCCTTACCAGGAGAGAGAAGAAGCATCTTCCGATGTGATGAGGAAGAGGTAGCTAACGTCCATGTCTCCGTCCTCTCTGTAAAATCCAGATTATCTTTATCTTCCATGCCTGTTTTCAACCAGGAAATGTATCCACCATTAAAATGAATCTGTTCACTCTGAAAAATGACTGTTAAGAGCTACATCTGTTTTACTTATTTGTACCAGTGGAAGCTATGACTCCGTAAAACAAGTATGTGAACAGTGCCGCCGCGGCCAGAAGTCGCTTCCGGCTCATGTGCACAGACGTCGTCGGGAAACTAAATTGATGACGTTGAGTACTCGTCTTCTCTCTCTCTTGACCGGCTGCGTCTCCTATGCGTGTATGTGACTAATACCGGAAAATCTGTATATTCAGAAGAAAGAGAACGAGAGTTTTAGAGTAAATCTATCACACGACTTGTATCCATCAGATCATGAACAGTGAAACAGATGACAGATGACAGCTAACATCTACGTTTTCTGATTTGAAACATGGAAAAGGAAAATGACTATTACAAAGAAATTTGTTAACCACACAAAAATAAAAATGTTTCAGAATACAGAGAGAAATGCAAGCGGGAGAATCTTAACCTAAAACTCCATCATCGCCTTAAAATAGTTTCCAGAATCACAAAAACAGCTAAAATAAGGGACACAAAATCACCAGACGAACACCATTAACCAAACGAAATCAAGGAAACGAAGCGATTCAGCTTCTGATCGTCCTCTCATAAGCGATTTAAACGGAAAAAACTAGTACAAATCAATCTGATCTGACGGAAAACAAACAGAAAGCTGTAACGTAGCGAAGCCTCACCACATCGAAAAGAGGAGAAGAACAGAATCAAACAGAACAAAATCAAAGATGCGCGCGCACTCACACTCACATTCGTATGAGTCTCTGAAGGTACAGTATGAGAAGAGTAGTTAGTCTCACCTTTTGCAGTGGTTTCAGAGTTGTGGTGGTAGTTGCAGTGCTAGTGGTGTCGCGGAGGAAGAAGACGAAGGGATAAGGATAGAGAAATGAGAGAGAGAAAGTGGCTTCTCATCTCATCGTCTGGGTTTACATTACATACCGCAGACTATTTATACCACCAACATTCCTTCATTCTTTACCTTTTTGTCATTATTTTCGATCGACTATTTTTGTAAGTTTTATATTTTTTATTCATTATTTAGTTTAATATTTAAAATGAATGTAGTCAAGATAATATTTTATTATTTTTTAATGATTATAAGTAAATCCTAAAAATTCGAAGTTTAGATTTTATCATTAGATTAATGACAAAAGCATGTTTTATTTAAATGTACTAGGTTCATAAGGTTAATGGACCAACATAGATTTATACACATTTATGCTCGGGGAAAAAATATCATAAATGCTCAAAGACGTTAAGAGGGTAGAAGCGTAATTGCATAATAGATTATATGATTAAAAGAAGATTGAGTAATTATTATTTTTGATTAAATAATAAATGTAGTCACGTGGGGAGTTATCAGAAGAAGCACACGAGTCTCTTTCTCTCTCTAAATGCCTTTTTAACACACGCCCCTTTAAATGCTATTTTTTGTTTTAACTCAAACTTTAAATGCCATTTATGATACTCGAATATTATGTTTTTTTTTGCTTTTTCAATTCGAATTTATAATTCCAAATTAGATAAATACAGAAATTAATACTTGTAGTACATTGTTAGATGATTGATGACAACTTTTAATGCCTAAATTATTGTTATACCGATTTTAGATTTCGTTATCATTAACAAAACTTTTTTCAAGTTTTTATTAAAAATATATAACATCCAAAATAACAAATTTGCAGAGATTTATGAAACTCTGAATAAATCATATCTTCTTATAATTGCTAGAATTGTATGGTTACACTTAAACCCACTTGAATTTATTAATTATGCCAGTATTATTTTAAAAGTTGGCATAATATTATTTTGACTCACTAAGGATTTATCAACTAACATGAGAAAATCTTAAGATGAATCCAAATATTTTTATCTACATACTAAAACGAATTTCGAAGAAAAAAACTCAAAAAGTTGCATAACATTCTACAAAATTTATTTACAAGAAAAATATTTAGTATTTTATACAAATGACTCTTTAACAAACAAATTTCAGTTATAGAATTAAACGGTGTTGATTAATTAAGATCTTTAGTCGCACTCTTTACAAAGTTAAAACCTCGTATTAGAAAAAATGAGTATATGTTTTAAGAGTCTACAAGTCATTTAGTTTTAAGCATTAGCTCAAAAAATTCATTTACCCAAGATTTTTTTATTCATGTGTTTTTTTTATTGAATACATATTTAAATTTAAAATGTTTACTGGTAATCAAGCCTATAGTCATGAAAATTTAAACTTAAATAAATTCAAACAAATATATAAGCTAAGATCTAACATTTTAAAACTTAACTAATGTTTAAAAAATAATTTTCAAATACACCTAATGTAATTTTAATTAAAAATGACATACTGATTTAGTGAAAAAAAAATATAACTTGAAATGATATTGTTTCTAGCTAAAAAGCAAGGAGGTCGGTCCGTAGTTATCAGAAGTCTAGTCGAAAATAAAAATATATTTTGTTATTTTTTTTATCACCAATCAATTTCTAAAAATCTTGATGTTAACAACGGACCGATCTCCGATCTTGTCAAACGAACAAATTTAATTAAAATTATAAAAATTATTTGTCATCTTATTTTTTGTTAAACATAAATAAAAAAAAGGCAATTTTGGACCCAAAAGGATCGCCTATCTCGCCTCTGCTAAAAGGAAAATAAAAATAGACACTAAACCAATCGATAATCCGGTTGTACTAATTTTAATCAATTTAGAACGTCTAGACAAATGAGTTTATTTATGTTTATCGATTACAAACGGTGTTTCTCACCGTTGAAACAAAATATAGTCATAACTTGTTTACTACTTAAAGCCAATTTAAAAAAAAAAACTTTTTCGTTGAAAACATTTGTATTTTTTTTTCGAATTCAAGAAACATTTTTTTTTGTATATCAATAAAACGAGGATAATTGATTAAAGAAAATTATTCTATTTTGTATTAACCGAGATAAAGCCCAACAAAAAGTGAAACCAACATGTAAGAAAGGAAAACTTTAAATACAAATCCGACCTGATTTGTCTAAAAAATATGAATTAAATAGAAAAAATAATTGAATTTGTATTTTTTTATTTTCAGTTTAATACCATTTCTTTTAAAATATTTACTTTACCTTTTTCACTTTATTTTTCTCACAAAATATTTACTTTTATAATTTTAAATATGAAATTGTAAATATCGGATTTGAGTTTTTGTAGTTAGACAAGACTATTATGGAATGAACTTTGTTTGCAAGAAAATAATTCAAAATTTATTTGAGTTAAAACAAAAAAATGCAAAATTTATAAAGAGAAATCAATTCTCGCCGGGAAGAGAGGAAAATGGTCAATAAAGGACAAATAAGTTATTTTATTTCCATATTTGGTTACACTTGGGCGCAGTACAAACGAGTTTTCTTTATAAAAAAAAGGTGTAAAAAACCATGTAAAATTAAAATACAAAAAATGTGTATTTTCCCAAAAGTTTTCACAGGCTTAGACTTTGGAACAGATTCCAATTTTAAATTGATGTATAATTAGTTTGGGAAAGGGTAATAAATGCCTTCTACAAAGAGTCATTTTTTTTCTTGTTCGACAGACAGCACAATGTGTCATTGATACAACAGAGTTTTGCAGGAGACTTTGGTCTACTTCACACCACTCACATCCCAATTTTCTTTTATATTTTTCCAATTTTTATAAGGTATTTCCAATATTTTTCTTTCTTCAATTTTTTTTTAAATAAAAAATATATAGTGAAATTCATTTTTTCCAGTTTGAAAAGTAAAATCTAATCGAGTTAAAAAAAAAGAGAGTAAAATCTAAAACAAAATATATGCAAAATATCATTGGAAATTGTGTTCTTTCTTTTTTCCAAAATTTTTGTTTTATTTGTTGTTCCAATTACTTTTGTTTTCATATTTTCAAAATTCATTAGTTTGTGACAAAAAAAGAAATTCATTAGTTTTTGAAATAGTTTTTGAAAAAGACCATTGGAGATAGTTGACCTTATTAAATAGATTGCATTGAATCTTAAATAGCAATGAAACATATATATATTTACCATATATATATATTCCTTAAAATTTATATTAATTTACCTAATTTATTTAATCCAGGAATTATTCAAATTATTCAAAGTCAACCCTACCTTTATTACCGAAGGTTTATTAATATCAAAATGGTTAAACCAATAAATACCAAAATGGCGGTAACTTATTAATCATACATATGAAAAAAAAAATCAGAGGCAAAACATTTAAAGATGTTATAATCTCTGCTATGTCAGAGATTAAACTAAAATGAATGAAAATGTTACAAGCTTTCTATTACCAACACCACAATGTTACACATGTACCTAACCGCTGCCAGAAAAAGTTCAGTGACTAGATGAGCTTTGGTCAAGTTGGGTCCGGTCTGGCTTGGTCACAAATCAAATAATGATGCTAGAGAAAAGTCACCTGAATCAATTAACCTACAAATATCTGTTGTTGCGCCCTCGAGAAGTCTCCAATGTTTTAATCTTCTCCAATAGATCTTGTATAGTATTTGATGCTTCCTGCAAATAGAATGTGTTTAGTGTTATTGTTAAAAGGAGGCATGAGATAATCCAAAAGAGAGAAACGTTGTTTCATTAACGGAGTAACCTCTAGTTTCTTTCTTAGATTTTCTTCTTCTACATCACGTCTATCTCTTTCCTCAGAAAATAGTTCAACTAATGACTCTTGCTCTTTGAACATTTCTTCTATCTTTTGCTTCCCTGCTGCAACCTGTATTTAGCGATGGAGGAATCCTTCAGGGATGGAGATTGGTTTTGCAGACATTAATGTCGGATACTAGAACATACCTCAGCTTCAAGTGCTTTTCTACGCTCTTTCTCACGTCGTAGCTCCTCTTGAAACGGCTGAAGAGCAGTAAGAGAAAGAGGAGAGATTAGTTACACAAGACGCTATCATGGAAAGATCACTGAGTTCTCTGTTTCATGAGATATAGTGGGCTTGTACGTTTGCACGTAGCTGCAACCGACGTTTCCGTCTCCAACACGAGCAAATGAACATGCCCAATATCATCACAACGACTATATATAAATCTAAATTGAAGGTTCTAGAGAACTTTCTTCATAGGTTTTGAGATTTAGTGCAAGTACTTACATTTTCACTATCTTTGACTGAGCTTGAGTAGTATTTGTCAGAAGCTACAGATGGAATTTTCCTACTTGAAGATGCACCATTTTTTCTAGATGGAGAAGGATCTGATTCTCCTGATGATTCTGCAATTCGATAAATAAATTCAAAAGATTGGTATGCACAAGTTAAATATCACCGAGTTTTTGTATGAACCAAACGTGTTAAAAAACCGATGAAGACACCAAACCTCCGTTGTCAAATCCGTTCACAGGCTTTTTGTTTACCCTAGGCGCATACCCAATTTTGTGACAATTTGTTCTCCTGAGAAACAACAAAAGAAAAAACATTAGCCTGAAACATCCAAAAGGCAAAGATAGAACAACATGAGAAGAAAACATACCAATATATCTTCTGCATTTGAACTAGCCGTGACTCGAGTCTAGAGAGAACAGTTGTACGCTCAAAACCTTGCTTATCATGAGCTGGCTCAATGAAATTAGCTTCCATCACACCTATCAGCACAAGAAACTGGGATTATTTTCACATAAAGAACAATAAGTTAGGACCAGCTCGTTTGCTTGTATCAAAGACTAGCGACGAGAATTTATATTCGTTATGTCACCAGCAAGATTTGTTGCTGAAACTCATATCAAAGACTAGCGACGAGACAGCGACCAGCAAAAGTATTTTTAGCGATTTGAGTTTTAAATCGCTCTGCTGAACCAACAACAGGTAAACCAAGAAGATTTTGTGGCTGTCGCTCATCGCCAGCAATAACGAAACAACCAACCCTTGTCGCTGACGGGTAAACAAAGAGATCCTACCTGTTGCTGTTTCAGCAACAAGTTTTAACGACAAATCTCGACGATTAAAAATTAAATGTTTAAAACTTTTAGCAATACAAAATCTAAATTGTTCATCGTCAAAACACACTCAACCAGCTACAGGTAAACGAACAAAACTTTGTCGCTGTCGCTTGTTGCTAGCGACAACTAAAACTAAATGAACAACATTACTGGTCACCCGTCCCCCCGCATCAGCTGACGGACAAACGAACGGATCTCTATTAGAACTTTAAATTAGAAAGAATACCTATGACCCCACGACCATCACTGCCTGATGCATTCCATATCCTCCAAAACGGCTAATAAAATAGATGAGAAAGAAATACATCAGAATATAACGTTCAATGTTTTTCCTGAAAATATTCAAGGCCTAATATGGAAAGTTTTGTCTAGCAAAATCACTATTTTAGCAGAAGAAAACCTTGATTAGGCGATTTTTGTGGTAAACATTGAAGCCTTGGACGTCAACGTGATGTTTAGCATCCTTCACAAATCCAATAGTTACAAGGGCTGCCATCTGATAACAAAAGTTGAACAAAAACTCAGCTTTAAACTAGAAGATCCTGGCTTGCAAATAGCAATAAATACGATTGAAAGAAAGCTAAGTATAATTAACTTCTTGAAACATACATTTGTGTCCTTAGAAAATGTATCAGCACCATACTGTGGTCGATAAGTGATCGTCTCAGTCTGCATCATGTCATTCACCACACTGTGGTGCTCAACATCTTTTCCTCGAAGAATGATACGAAATCCAGGTGGAATTCTTAGGTAGAGGATTGATACATAACTCTGAAAACATAACAAAAAGATATAACAAAATTATTAACACAAAAGACATGTAACCAACTTGAAGAAGACTAGTAATAAGTTTGAAAGTTTCACGAACCATTACAGTGGTAACGCATGAGACAAACTAGAGCTAATTTAGAAAAAAAAAACTTTCAACTTGTCTTCTACTGCAACAACAAAAGAAAGATAATGGCAGAAAAGGTTGATACCCTTAAGGAGTGTTTGTATGTTAGAAAGTGCCTAGAGTTGGGAAACTCAGAAGCCATTTTGATGTTTTTTTCATCGCGATTAACGCCTCTAAGTTGAATATCCTGCAAAAAACACCCTATGTTATGTAAAAAATGCGTTTGCATCATGTCAGACAATGATTCAAAGAAGAAAGAAAAACACATACATGTGGATCAGTATCAAAATCAAGCTCTAACATTCCTTGGTCATCTTCCCAGAGGTTATATATGATTACTCGTGTGCCATGATCTTTCATCAAGTTAAACTACAACAAATGAAGTCAAACGCATTAGTGACAGTAAAGAGGCAGTGGCATAAAAATCCTCATCAAATGAGTGATAGATAGCTCAAAATATACTAAAATAATCATTGTAGTTGATTCTTTTTTGCCTCTACTGGGTGATAAAATGGTATTATGGTATTAAAACCCTAAATTATCTCTGTTTGGTGAAAAAAATCCTCAACTATCAAAATGGTTTTTTAAAACTGAACTTTGATAACGGGGTTTTTATATCCTAGCTGAATTTTAAATCAAAATAAATAAAAAAAATTTCGGCAATCAAAATAAAACTTTAAAAACAAAATTAAACCATAATCTGAAAATTTAATAAAAAATATATTCCAAATTTGAATTAATTATACTATAATCTCAAGTTTAAATTTGAGATTTTGGTTTAAAAAAACTTGGTTATTAAGATTTAGAGTTTACAAAACTTGGTTATCAAAATTCACGGTTTAAAAAACTATTTTGATAGTTGAAGTTTTTTTTCACCAAACAGGGATAACTGAGGGTTTCAAATACCATAATCTCTAATAAAAACTCCTGTCAAAAATTACTTTATTTGGATAAGTAACTGGGCAACTACTTTGAACAAAAGAACAAAATTTACCTGACGAAGAAGATCTTCTTCACTGGAGAATGGTGACCATTGAACTATTGTTTCCACATTTTTATCCCAATCACTCAGGGAAGATCGGACCATTTTACTCCATTCATGTTCTCTTCTTTCGTAGTCAAGCTTTTCATTTGAATCACATCAAAAAAGAATAAAGATAATAGCATCAAAACATAAATTTTGGACAAGAAACATCTTCTATGTAGGAGAATCGTGAATGGTAAGAAAACAAAGCTAAGTCATGATGAAGTGATCATATGAAACTAGTAAGTTACAACAAAATTGAGAAACCTGACACCAAAATCAAAACTGATCTAGTAAGAGTTTGCTAGCTTTCTTTGTATATCTCACGTTCATCTAAAATGGGAGTCTGTAAGACACATCAGTAATTGGCATTTCCTCAACACCAGATGATGACAGAAAGCCAGTTTTAAAGGAAAGATAGCCTTTACAGAATGTCTAGGTAACCTAGCTAATGAATGCCTTTGAATCACATGTTAGCTTCAAATCAGAATAATGATGTTGTGAGCAAGTAAATGAATTATATTTCATAGCACATCACTACTCATAACAGAGAAACCAAGTGGGAAACTATGAAGTTATTCCCTAACAATGCCACACATAATCGAAAAGAAAGATTACCATGGGTACAACAATGTCCTCCTTTCCTGTGCTCCTTAGAAATGTATATGATAGGAGTCCAATGCTCTGCGTAGAGCTAAAACAAACACATCAAGTAAAATCATCTATAACAGCAAACCGGACCTTATAGCAACTGTTCATATTCTTTGATAGGGAAAATGAAAGCCAGCTTCAGCCATTAAAGACATGATAAACAGCTAACCTCTTTCCAATTTTTCCAGGGCAACGCGAGAATACAATGACATCAGCCCCAAGTCTCATTGTACTAGTCTTAAATCCATTGCCATCTATAAAAGCAGTGAGCAAATAAATAAAATGGTCTCGCTGCAAACATTTGATAAATGTGTTACCAAAGAATAATTACATTGTCCAATGGTGTTTGCAAGTTTGCTTTTAGCAGAATATCCTAGAGACATGCATTGCCGCATTTTTTCAGGATCCATCCCACCTCCATTATCTGCATTTCAAACACACAAATACTATGTTTGTATAGCGTTTTCAGCAACGAATACCATGAGAATAAAGCAGAAATAAGAGATTCTATGACAAATACAAGATATACCCTCAATCAATAACATCTTAGCTCCCACTTTCTTGTTTCGGAGCATGTCTATATTAACATATGTAGCTCCACTGGCAACCTGAAATCAATGAGAAACCATTACTACAAAGCAAAAGCTAAATGCACTTAAGAAAAAATGGTTAAGAATGAAAATGATATGAACGAAACTAGAAATCTATAGATCAAAGACTTCTTTATTGGAACTGATCAAAGATACATACTTTAGGGTTTACTATTGAGTATCCTCAAACTCCCCAAAAGGATATTATCCTCCCAAGTCCTAAAATCCCAATCCTCTTTTCTTATGTCTCTAATGATCTATTTATAATAGATAGATCAAGATAACTACTAACTAACTACTATTAACTACTAAACTTCTAAACTAATCTTCTTAACCGTATCCTATCAGAAAACTCACCTCATCTAAAGCATTATCCAAAAGCTCTGCAAAAGCTGCACAAATGGAGCATATAAAACAGATCAGATCACAAAAGAAACCATCGTAAATACAGCTTCAAATCAAGACTGTTCAAGAATTTACCTCCAAGAGCCCATTTGTGACTGGTTGCATTAGAATGTAAGAACTTGGGATGAACTCTTACATGATCAAAACCACCTAACACACACACACACACACACACACACATATATAGTGAATTAGCTATCACTGATGTCTCGGTTTTTTTTATCTTATTAAAGAACAAAATACGTCATGAGAACTTAAAGGACGATTACGACATGTTTGCTTTTGTAATTACCTGCAGAAACTTCCCAATTACCACCAGGTGCTCCTTCATAATCCCCAGCTTTCCAGAACTGCTTACAACTGCCCGCTCGACCGGGCATGTCCGAGGACGGCGGCGGCGGAGGCACAAATGCATTATACGGAGACGCCGGAATAGCATCCGTCTCTTCTTCCGGTGAAATTGATTGGCCGAAGCCCTCAGGCAAAACGAGTGCTAGCTCATTGCCTATTATCTTCTTAACACACTTTCTATCCACTTCCAAGGAGCGACCAATAGTATCACGCGCTCTCTTCGCTCCACTGGGGTTTCCAATTTTATAAGAAGCGGTACCGGATTGTGCGCCGCTTCCTACGTCATCCAATCCACCTGGGTTTTTCTCAGCGTCGGAATCATCGCTACTACAGAGATCGATCACAGGTACAGATTGTACTGGCGGAAAGCAATTTACCCCCGACGGCGAAGTAGAAGTTGGAAGAATCTCTTGCTTTACGTGAAAATCCATAAAGAGGAAGGAACGGGAAAACGATTCAAGATAACATGAGAAGTTGTTGAATGAATGATAAAGAAGAAAGGTGATACAAATCTACCCTTTTTCCCTATATCATAAGGTAGAAGAAGCAGAAAGGTTATGGCGGTTTTAGAGGTTGAAACTTGTAAGGTGAAATTGATTGAAGAAGGAAGATTAGCAGTTTCTCATTTCCAAAACGATGCCGCTTCCTCTTCCTCTCTGTCTCTCCTCGGGTCCTCTCTCTCTCTTTGAGATGGCAGATTTGCTTAAGCAATTTTTCAGCTTTTCTCTGTTCCCAAAATAAACCGATCTTTTTTTCTTTCACTTGGACATGGTCAATTGACTCAATTCGATAATTCTTTTTATTGGAAAAAAAAAGCTCAATTCGATAATTCTAAGTTGTATTTATGCGAGTAGAAAATTTATTAATATTAGTAGTTTTTTTTGTTAACCTATTAATATTAATATTAGAATTATCAGAGAAACAAAGAATAAAATGTTAAAAATATTTTATTTAAGGTTTAACCAAAAAAATAGTAATTTAAGAAACACATCAAAATAAGGAGAAAAAAAATTAGATCAATGTGATTGATATCATTTAAAAAAGGAAAAAAAATAAAATAGTTTTTTTTTGTCAACAAAAAAAAATAAAATAGTTAATAAATATTATTTTACACCAGCTAAATAAAAAAAATTGGAAAATAAATCAATATAATTAAAACCATTAATTTTAACATAGATAATGAAATAAATTATCCGACAAATAAAGAAATAAGATAAATACAAATCACCAATAGTGGTAAAAAAAAGAAATAAGATCAATGGTGGTGGAAATTGACCCACCAAGAAGATTTTATATTTTATGAAATATAATTATATCATCATGTACTTGTAACATCCTGATTTATATTCTAAGAAATCAAAAAAACAAGATCAAAACGGATGATATCGAAGCTTCAACAAAATGTTTAAAAGTTATTTAAGTCGTTAAAGTATTAGATTAAGAATCAGAGTTATTAAAAAGATCCAAGAGGTTGTTAAAATTATCCAAGAAGTTGTTGAGATGATCCATAGATTGTTGAGGGATTTAAGAAGTTGTTGAAAAATCGATGTGATGAGATCTAGGAAATTGTTGAGAGGATTTAGGAAATTGCTGAGAAAATCCAAAGATTATTGAATAAATGGAAGAGGTTATTGAGTAAAAAAAATTGTTACAAGAATTTTATTCTTTGGATCAAAGTATGTTAAAAAAAATATATTTTTATCAAGTAATGTTGTAACAGGTGTTGAGAAGTTGAAATTTGGTGGAAAGCTTACCAACACGAGAAACTAAAGAATCAATAGTGAGATTTGTGATTCGAGTGTGGAGTCGCTTGAGATCAACTCGAAGTCGGCATGTTGGGCTTCGATGCGACTACAACAATAAAAAGGGGGGGGGGGGG
>KE150530.1:102746-119363 GCA_000411095.1 Aethionema arabicum
AAGAGGGAGAAAACTGGTACCGTAGAGGGGCAGCGGGTACACCGTTACCCGCTAGACGCCAGGGAAACCAGCTGAATGAGCCTTCGGAGAGAGTGGCCGACAATGGAAACCAATGGGGCAAGGAGAAATATGACAGACATAAGCAAGCCACCCAGGACGCTGGAGAGAGTAGCAAAGGTGGGAGTCAAAACAGCAACTCCGGTCACCCCCTCAATACCAATAAAGGAACCATCCACTCAGCTCATAGGAGGAGGTGGATAGAAAAAGGGACAAACCAAGAGGCTACCCCGACTGGCTCAGACCTGCGAGAAAAACTGAAGAACAGGGCTAACCATAGAACCCCCCCGGATGCAAAAGAGTATAGTCGAATCCGAGAAAAATTCACTTGGGTCCGAAAAGAGCAGGGATCTCCATCAAAACCAGCAGAACTGCAAGAACATGGGGGAAAGACCAAGGAAAAAGTACAAAAAGATCAAACTGCTGGTCCAATAGGAGAGGACAAAGGACTCCCACCACCTAATCTCAATAACCATACTCCTCCAACAGAAAACAAGTCTTTAATCGAAGAGGAGATAGTGAAAACACTAACTACCTGCACAGCACAAAAACCTCAGGTTAAGCCCACAGTAACTCGAAAAGTGACGTCTAAGCTACAGGACAACAAAGAGGATGAGAAAGGAAAGAAGAAGGCAGTAATACAAAACTCACCCATAGAGGAGCCCAACAGTGGGATGCCCCAGTCAGGGGGAAACAAGAGGATCATCGGGGACACACACCAATGGGAGAGTGAGGGTAATTCAAGCCACAAAGACTCTAGAAAAAGAGGGGGAGAAGACGATCCAAAACGAAGCTGGAAAAGAGCCCGCACCATTCCTGACACTGCAGACTCAAAGACGCAAAATAATCCCAAAGAAAAAGGGATACAGGACAAAGGAAACAGCCTGGGAATCCTTGAGGACAGTCAGCTACGCTCCTTTCAACCAGAACACCCTACAGAACACAGAAACAAGGCCGAGAATTCAGTAGAAGAAAACAGGGATTCACAATATGGACAGTATACCAATGTGGTATTGGCCAACTCTCAAAATAACGACAATGAAAATGAACGGTTCGTGGTTAACCTTAACCCACAAGGTCACCAATGATTACAATCAGTTGGAACTGTCAAGGGGCGAGAAACACCCAGATAGTTCGACAACTTAGGGAAATACGTGGTCGATATTTCCCGGAAGTTATGTTTCTAATGGAGACCAAAAACAAAAGACAATATATGGAAGATCTAGCAGCTCACCTAGGCTACTCGGGACTGTTCACAGTGGAACCCATTGGTCTGAGTGGGGGCTTGGCAATGTTGTGGAAGGACAGTATCCGCCTCTCAGTCACTACCTCAAACAAGAACATGATTGAGACATCGATAACCTGGCAAAATCAGACAGTTAGTATCATAGGAGTTTATGGAGAACCGGTTAGACATTTGCGGGAATCAGTGTGGGAGAAACTTATCAGACTAAGGGCAGGCAAAACAACTCCATGTATGATGATGGGCGACTTCAACGAGATCAGAAACGGCTCAGAAAAAGTAGGAGGGATGCTAAGGTCAGCAAGCTCTTTCACCCAGTTTAACACTATGATTGCAGCCACTGGAATGTATGAGGTCAACTATACCGGAAACCCTCTATCCTGGTATGGTGTCCGAAATAACTCAATAGTGCAGAGCAGACTTGACAGAGCACTTATAAACCACGAGTGGATACTCCGGTACCCACAAACTGAATCTCAATACCTCCAAAGATACTCCTCAGATCACAGCCCCTTGCTGATCGTCATAGAAGGGCAGAGACGCAAAGGATGGGCCTCCTTTAAATATGACAAAAAATGGATCCACATGGAGGGCTTCTTGGAAGCTGCCTCAAGAGGATGGAACTGGGGAGGACGACACGCCAGCAATACTGTAACTGCAAAAATCAAATCCTATAGAAAAGCCATAAGTACGTGGAAGAAGTCCAACACCTTAAATGCAGCGCAACAGATAGCAGAACTAAAAGCCAAGATTGATCATCTATCACATCAACCTGACTTCGCACCCCAGGAGATGCAAGAGCTCAAAAAGGAATTAAACAAGGCTACAAAACAGGAAGATGACTACTGGAAACAGAAAAGCCGTGTACAGTGGCTGCGTGAAGGAGAGAGAAACACGAAATTCTATCATGCATCCACCAAAATTAGGAGAATGAGAAACTCAATAAAGCGGCTGAGGAAAATAGATGGCACCTTTGCGTATAAAGAGGAAAAACAGGAGCAGGTAGCAGAGGCGTTCTTCACAACCCTCTACACGGCAGAAACCTGGTTCTGCCCTTCGTTGGAAACTGAAATGATACAAAAAAAGGTAACTGGAACGCAGAATGAAAGACTGACACAACAAGCCACAGAACAAGGAATAAGAAATGCAGTTTTTGGTATGAACCCGGACAAAAGCCCGGGACCGGATGGAATGACTGGTCATTTCTACCAGCAGCTATGGGAAACAGTAGGCAATGAAGTTACAAGGATGGTACACAGGTTCTTCAGCGAAGGCAAACTAGAATCAGGTATCAATCAAACGCACATTTGTCTTATCCCAAAAAAGGAAAATGCGGAAAATATGACGAACTTCAGACCTATTAGCCTATGTAATGTAGGCTATAAAATCATATTGCGCATCCTAGCAGCAAGGCTTAAAACGATACTACCTGGTTTGATCTCAGAAACACAATCTGCTTTTATTGCAGGCAGATCAATAGCGGACAATGTCCTGCTTGCTCACGAACTGTTCCATTCACTACAAAAGGGACCCCAAACAAGTCAAGAATTTCTAGCAATGAAAATTGATATGATGAAAGCTTATGATCGACAAGAATGGCCCTTTATTTCAGAAGTAATGAGGGTGCAAGGTTTCTCAGGAAAATGGATAAAAATGATAATGGAGTGCATTTCAACGGTACATTATAAGATCTTAATTAACGGGAAACCTATGGGCAATATAAAACCAACTAGAGGCATTAGGCAAGGGGATCCAATATCCCCTTACCTCTTCATTTTGGGAACTGAATATTTGATATCACTGCTAACTAGAGCTGAACAGGAAAAAAAACTCACCGGTTTACGAATTGCAGCTTCCTCTCCACGAGTCTCACATTTGCTATTTGCTGATGACAGCATCTTCTTCTGTAAGGCGAATGGTGTCGAGGTAGGAGAGCTCCAAAACATTATCCTGAAATACAGCAAAGTCTCAGGTCAGAAAGTCAATTTTCAGAAATCCAATGTAGTATATGGGCGCAAAATAACCAGTACACAAAAGGAGGGGCTCGAGCGGCTAACTGGAATTACAAAAGAGGGCGGACAAGGACTTTATTTAGGAGTTCCAGAATCATTTGGGAGGTCTAAAGTTAAAACAACAGCGTACCTAGAAGAGAGAGTGGCATGTAAAATAAACGGCTGGCAAAATTCCTACCTAAACCAAAGTGGAAAAGAAATTTTAATCAAAGCAGTGATTTCAGCCATCCCAATATACCTTATGATGTGCTTTAAACTACCAAAAACTACTTGCAGGAAATTAACATCAACAGTAGCAAAGTTTTGGTGGAAATCTAACAAAACGGGAACAGGTATACACTGGAAGAATTGGAAGAGCATGTGTGAAGGTAAAAAGGAAGGAGGAATGGGCTTTAAAGACATAGAAAACTTCAACATAGCACTCCTAGGCAAACAGGTATGGAGAATTCTCCAAAACCCTGAATCACCAGTGACTAGATCACTCAAAGGTAAATATTTCAAAACTACCTCTATCCTCCAAGCTAAAACGGGTCAAAGACCATCTTATGCTTGGAGGAGCATTATGACCGTCCTACCTATGATGAAATCAGGAATAAGAAGAACCATCGGATCGGGAACAACGGCAACAATATGAAACGACCCATGGTTACCGTCTAACCCGCCAAAGCCACCCCGCCCTAGAGCATCCTACAGTCCAAATCAAAAGGAAACCGTCAACAATCTCATATTACACCCAACTAGAACCTGGAACCAAGACAAGCTAAAAGAGATGATAGAAGAGGAGGATATAAGCTTAGTCAACAGGATCAAACCGGGTCTACCTTCGTCAAGGGACAGCCACGTGTGGACGCCATCAGCTCAGGGGGAATACTCAGTTAAATCTGGGTATTGGCTCTCTCAGGTTTTGGCTTCTGGCCATCATTCGAGATGCAACAATCCATCACTAGCTCCACTAAACGGCAGAATCTGGGATCTGGACACAGCACCAAAAATCAAGATGTTCATATGGAAGATCAGAAGCAACTGTCTTGCAGTTTCTGCGAACCTACAAAAGAAGAAGATTCAAAAAGAGGATACCTGTCAGCTCTGTGGACAACAGGGTGAAACACCAAACCATCTGTTTTTCCTCTGCCCCTTCGCGAGGTTGATCTGGGCTCTCTCAGGGATCCCTGGAGCGAACCAAAGAGCTTATGGTGAGTCAATATACACTAATTTGGGACTCCTCCTATTCTATGAATCAGAAGATGAGTATCTACAAGAAAGCAATAGGTTGTTCCCATGGCTCCTATGGAGATTATGGAAAGCTCGCAATGAATTCTGCTTTGACAATAAGCCACTACAACCACAACATATCATCAATATGGCGAGAGCAGATAGACGAGAATGGAGAGAGAGTCAGGAGTTAATGGAACCACAGCAAGATCAACCACAAAGAACAGCAATAAATGAGCGACATTTAAGATCCGTACCAAACCCACCTAATTCTTTCGTGTGTCATTGTGATGGCGCTTGGAACGAAGACGACAATAAATGTAGTGTCGTGTGGATCTTACGGGACCAACAAGGAAGACCCCTCTTCTGGGGGATGAAGATCTTAGATCGACAAGTATCGCCGATTCATACGGAAGCGGAGGGCTTACTTTGGGCAGTGGAGAATGTCCACCAGTTGGGCTTCAAAAGAATCCGATTTATCACCGATTGCAAAAGCTTGGTCAAGGGGATTGCATCTCTTCCTCCGCCACCGAATCTGGAAATCACCACACAAGTCTTCAATGAGATCAAACGACGGTACGACTGGATCACATGCGAATTCCAACCTCGATCGAGGAACAGGATTGCGGACATGATCGCAAGAATGGGAAGACACCTCAGAGGATGCACGGCGGCGATCTATTCTTCTTTTCCCCCTTCGTTATTAGCTGTTGTAAGGGCAGAAAGGACAAACTCAATTGATCAATTTCCCAATTAACTAATATAAGACCTAATTCGACGGAAAAAAAAATAATAATAAGTTTAACTCGTTAATATATCAAGATTGATCCCAATTCGTCGCTAGATAATAAAAGTAAAGAACATGGATCCAATTCCTACGGATATAGTGAACGAGATTCTCCAGAGATTACCTGCAAAATCCATCGCAAAATTCATGAGAGTATCACAGTCATGGGCAAAAATCATCTGTTCTAAGGCCACCTCTAATGGGAGCTTCTAAACTCAATTTTTATAATAAAAATAAATATAAAATAACAAAATAAAGTGAGAAAGGTTGTAAAATCTCTTAGTTGAGAACCGGTTTGTTACCTTCTCTCTCCTTGCTTCTCTCTATCTCTCTCTATCATCTGCTTTTTCATTATAATATTTTTTATTTTAACATTTAAATTAAAAATAAAAACCCCATTTTAGGGTTTAACGGATGGAGATGGCCTAACTACTTTATCAATTCCTTCTCGTTACGAGAATCCATGGCGTTTTAAGAATCATCACATCGTTTACTCTTTGCTTTCAATGACTACTATATAAGAGAGAATCAGGACAATTGGAGTTTCTTCTCTTCATCTTCGGTTAAACCACCACTTGAGTTTATATCTCGTATGGTTTCCCGAATCCATGGCCGTACAACTTCACCAATTTACGTTAATGGATTATTAAGCTTTTTGTTTGGTAGAAGACAATTCATCATAAGCAATCCAAGCACCCGTAAATCCATAGTTTTACCTCCTGTCAAATCTAAGAGAGAAATACTTAGGAGATTCTTTGGATTTGATCCGATTAAAGCTGAATATAAAGTATTGTGCATTGTTGAATAATCAATGTATGGTCGTGGTCCACGTTTTCCGAATCAAGTTTTGACCTTTGGATCTAACTCTAACCGTAGTTTTTGGCGAGAAATCGATGTATGGATTCCTCATTTTGCTTATCCTTATAAAGGTGTATCCATTAATGGAGTCAGGGCCGGTTCTTCTTCAAAGATGAAGAGGATTTACTTTTAGGCATCACTTTTTTTAAAAAAATTAGTGTTAAAAAAGGCATCAATTTTTTTTTTCTATAACCAAAAGAGCATCAAAATCTATTTTTTTCCTTAGGCATCTACCTACTTCAAGCCAGCCCTGAATGGAGTCATCTATTACTTGGCTTATGAATTAGACAACACACTGATTATAGTTAGATTTGATTGAGGTCTGAGAAGTTTTTGAAACAATTACCATGTTTGTTTCATCAACATTTTGACCATTTAAATTTGATAAACTACGAATCGAAATTAGTCGTAGTTCATAGAAGAGAGTTTTATGCAGTGGACTTGTGGATTTTGGAGGATGTTGAGAAACTTGAATGGTCGAAGATAAGTGATGATCTTTATGTGTTTGGCATTTATATATGATGTAGAAATTTTGAGTATTACTCCTAAGGGTGAGACTAAATATTTATGTTATGGTCCTTACAATAGCTTATATGTTACATATCATGATCTTAAAAAGAATCAATGTAGAAGCTTTCGGATTAAAGCAAGTGAGGATCGTAACTCTACAAGTTCTGTTACAGTAGATGGTTTCAATGATTATGTAGAAAGTCTTATGCTTTTGTAACATACGCTTACACTTTTGTTTTGCTTTGGTTTAATTTATATAAACCGTTTATCGGTTTGGAGTTTTATTTAATTTTCAATTTTCTCTTTATGCTTTTTTCTTTTTTATATAATAAAATGCATTTCCCTTTACATCCAATATTCCGGTATATAGAATCAAACCGATCGAGTTAAACCAACATATTGAATAGAAATTATATCGAATAATCCAAATTGTATTATAAAATATAAATATGTTTTCGAACTTCTCTTAGAATAAAAAAGTCTCTCTATTAAGCAATTATATAGCTTAATTTGTGCTTTTTATCATTAATATATATAAATATACGCACCCATATTTGTAAATATATACATAAAATAATTTTTTTTTTTTTTGAAAAATTTGATTATGGTGAAATTTTGTGGGTTATAAACCATGGTTATGATTATTTGTAAAATTTTGGTGATTTTGAAAATTTTGTGTTATAATCCATGATTATGATTTTTTTTTTTTTTGAAACTTTGGTTATTTTGAAAATTTTATGAGTTATAATCCACAATTAAGTTGTTTTTAAAAAATTTGTTGATATTGAAAATTTTGTGAGTTATAACCCATGATTATGATTTTTTTTGAAAAATTTGGTTATTTTGATTTTTTTTGTTATAACCCATGATTATAATTTTTTTAAAAAAGATTGGTTATTATTTCAAAATTTTATTTGTTATAACCCATGATTATGATTTTTTTTGAAAAATTTGGTTATTTTGAAATTTTTGTGGGGTTTTAAACCATGATTATGATTTTTTTTTTGGAAAAATTTGGTTATTTTGAAAATTTGTGGATTATAACCCATGATTACGAATTTGTTTTGAAAAAATAGTTGTTTTGAAAATTTTGTGGGTTATAACCCATGATTACGATATTTTCGAAAAATTAGTTATTTTGAAAATTTGATGGGTAGATGATTATGATTTTTTTATAAAAATTTTGTTATTTTGAAAATTTTGTAGATTATAATTCATGATTATGATTTTTTTTGAAAAATTTTGTGGGTTATAACCTATGGTTATGATTATTATGAAAAATTTGGTTATTTTGAAAATTTTATGTGTTATAAACCATGATTATTACTTGTTTTGAAAATTTGGTTATTTTGAAAATTTTATGAGTTATAACCGATGATTATGATTTTTTTTTAAAATTATGGTTTATAACCCATGATTATGATTTTTTAGAAAAATTTGGTTATCTTGAAAATTTTGTGGATTGTAACACATGAGTATGATTTTTTTGTATAAATTTGATTTTTTTTTTGTTTATAACACATGATTATGATTTTCTTTTTTTTAAATTGGTTATTATTTCAAAATTTTATAGGTTATATAACCCAATAATTATGAGTTTTTGGAAAACTTTGGTTATTTTGAAATTTTTATGGGTTATAAATCATGATTATGATTTTTTGAAAATTTTATGGGTTTTTTTAAAAAAAATTTATGGGTTATAATCCATGATTATGATTTTTGTGAAAAAATTGGTTATTTTATTTTTTTTTTGGGTTAACCCATGATTAGATTTTTTGGAAAAATTTGATTATTTTTAAAATTTTGTTGACTATAGCCCATGATTATGATTTTTTTGAAAATTTTGTGGGTTATAACCTATGATTATGACTTTTTTAAAAAAAACAATTAGTTATTTTGTAAATTTGATGGATTATAACCCTTGATTATGATTTTTTTTTAAAATTATTTATTTTGAAAATTTTATGGATACTCATGATTATGACTTTTTTGAAAAAATTGGTTATAGTTAAATTTTGTGGGTATAACCTATGGTTATGATAATTTTGAAAAAATTGGTTATTTTAAAAATTTTGTTTGTTAGAACCCATTATTATTATATTTTTAATTTGGTTATTTTGAAAATTGTATGAGTTATAATCCATGATTATGATTTTTTTTAAAAAATTTGGTTAATTTGAATATTTTGTGGGTTATAATCCATGAATATGATTTTATTTGATATTTTTTGAGGAATTATACAAAATATCCTTATTCAAACTTTTTTGCAAATTTGCCCTTTTGTGAGGGTTTTCCAATTATACCCTTGAGTCTATTGTTATTGTATTTTTGCAAAAAATGTTTGAATGAAAGATTTTTAAAAATCAATTATGTAAAATGTCCTAATTCAATTTATTTTTACAATTTTTTCATAAAGTGTGAGGGTATACCACTTATAATGTTCGGTATATTGTTAGGACATTTTTGCAAAAAATACTTGAAGTAGGGCATTTTTGCAAAAAAAGCTTGAATGAGGACATTTTTGCAAATTCCTCTTTTTTTGTTATAACCCATGATTATGATTTTTTTTAAAAAAAAATGGTTGTTATTTTAAAATTTTGTGGGGTTTTAAACCATGATTATGATTTTATTTTTTTTGGGTTTTTTGTGGGTTATAATTCATGATTATAATAACAATTTATATTTACTTATTTGTTTAGGATTCCAAAACAGAGTCGTCCAAAATATTATGTTTCTCGAATACTTTCATATGCTCAATTTTGGAAACTCTATGCATGGAAACACCTTTATGTTTCCCACACATGTCCATATTATGTTTCTCCACATATTTTATTCCATTTCTGCATCAAAACCATGAACCATAGCGTAATAGATGCTTACATGCAATGTAGTTTGCTATTTGTGATAAATGGACAACTTTATGTTATTGTGTTTCTACCAAAATAAAATATAAACTCTCATTTATCTTCTTTACATGTAAACTATATAATATGACACAATTGGTGATGGAATATCTCCTAACTATGTTGAATGTCTTACAATCAAAAGTGATTCTTTTTATTACTTCACACATCCTATCATGTTGGTTGGTTTTTTTTTCCTATTTACACTCAATCTTGCTAATACATATACTTCTTCATGCTTGCATTCAATCATATTGATACAATTTTTTTTCTCGCTTATATTAATCATGCCAATATTGTTTTTTTCCGGGCTTGCATTCAATCATGTTGATACAATTTTCTTTTTATGTTGGTGTGATTTGGATCCTCAAATTAAACATTAACATGAATAATTGAAAGGAGTTGTGACAAATTCTTTTGATGATGCAAGAGAATATCTAGATGATGAATCAGCCAAAAAAAAGAAATCAGAATAATCTTTGAAGGGCTTATTTTTTTGCACGTCATTGGCGACAGCGACATATTTCGACGACAAAAATTTTATTCTTTTGTACGTCGTTGGTTCAGTGACGTGTTGGTGAGACATGTCGCTGAAACTCGTCATTGAGCTGTTCTTTTACCAGTTGCTGGTTCTTTGGTTCAGTGAGAATTTTCGTCGACACGTTTCGGCAACCAAAAATAAAAAAAACTGAAATTCTCCGTGATTCGAATCTTTAATCGCTCGTCGCTGAAACACATCGTTGGTTCTGCGACAAACAAAAGAACAACAGTTTGTCGTTGTCGCTCGTCGCTGACGACAACCAAAAGAACAATATTACCCATCGCAATGGCGGAGCCAGCATATATTTTGACTGGGGGCATAACGGGTCATAATTAAAAATTAGATGGGGTCATTAATTAATTTTCCAACAAAAATAAAAGAAAAACCAAAACTAGGTAGGGTTAGTTGACCCCACTACCTCTTACCTAGCTCCACCTCTGACCCATCGTTTGTTGTCGTCGCTCATCGTTTTCACCCGTTATTGACGCCAACGACGGACAAAAGAACAGAGCCGAAGTTTAAATTACATAATTATAGGATAAAAGAAATCTTTTCGTAAAAAAACAGCCATGTCATGATAACAAAAACATGGATATGTATTTGAATATGCTGTCATAACTTGCTCATTATTTTATTACTATTACGAAATGTTGAAAAAAATATTTTTGACATAATATTTTAAATATCATGCTATTTCATTATAATGGCTCAAATAGCATGATATTTCGTTATAATTAAAGTAGTTGTCCACAAAAAAAAATCATGCTATTTCATATTCAAGTTTCTGTTTTGAAATTAATTTTATTTATTTATTTAAGTTTATAAAAGAAAGCAAAACCAATTATCGTGATGATTTTTTTTTAGGTGGATCGACCCAATTTATCCACATCCATATAAAAATTCACTTAAAAAAATATGAAGTAAAACTCATATTACCCATCAATACACTTATTAGAAAGGGAACCCCACCTATATCCATCTATTATATAATATAAGCTACTTAGGCCATCATTAATGGAGAACTACTTAAAAAATCTTATTTTTTGTAAAGGAACGGGAAAAGAAGAGAGAGATAGGAAGAAAGAAGAAAAATAAAAATCTTAAATATATCCAAAAGATCCTATGAATGATATTTTTACAAATTTTAAGACATATAATTACTTTTTAATTATTAAAAAACCACTCATAAGATCCATCAAGATCTACATTGCTGCTGCTCTTAGACTATCTCCAATGGTTCCCTTATTTTTTTCTCTTCAAAATGAGGGAACATCAAAATGAGGGGAGTTTTACTCCAGTGGTTTCCCTCATTTTCTTCATAAAAATACAATTTTCTATGTATTTTTTTATATAAAATAAAAACATACAAAAAATTGATGTGACAAATACACTAAATAAAAAATGAGGGGATAAATAGTGTCCCCTCAAATTTGAGGGGATTTTTCATCTCTCTCATTTTTTCACTCATTTTGAGAGACTATTGGAGAAGCATTTCCCTCAAATTTTGATGTTTTCCTTCAAAATGAGAGACCATTAGAGATGCTCTTACATTTAAAAAAAATTAACTTAAATCCTATAAGAAATGGAACGTTGAAGTAACTCTATATGTTGTTAAAGATTTTCCCTCATGAGATATACATTTTTTATGGTTGAATTTATTTACACTTAGCAAAATTATTTAGAAGAAAAAAAAAACAAAATTTAGTTAAATAGAAAATTAGTCAAATATAACTCCACTTTTTGTTAGCCAGAAAAAAAAGAATCAAGTTGTATATATTATAGAAAAAAAAAGGCATGGCTTTGATGCCACATAAGTAGATTATTTTATTTTATTTTTTTAACACAAACTTGTGATCGGGAAAAAAAAAACACAAACTTGTGAAGATCATGATCGAGAAAAGAATAAAATCCAATAAAAAAAACAAAATAATTAACAAAAAAAAGATAAATAATTGGGTTGAAAAAAAAGATAAAACAAAAAGCATTTCGAGAATTAATAAATTAATAAAAAAATAAAGCATCGGACCGAAAGAAATGTGACCGACCTCTCTTGCTCATGTCATGTCGACTCTTTCAAGTTAGAATCTTCTCTCGCCACGTGTCCACTGTCCTTAAACTTGGAATCTAGCCCAACTTTACTATTTGATTTGACCGACCTCACTTCACATCCATTGACCGAATTTAACCGGACCTGATCTGACCGGACCGGAGTTGTTTAATGTCGTCGTCATTTTCCAATTCAAATAAACCATGATTAAATTGTCTAAATTCAAATAAACCATAATTTCATTTTCTAATTCAAATAAACCATGATTTCAATTAGGTTTGGACGTTCGGATTATTTGGATAGTTCGGTTTGGATTTTTTGGATTTTGGGTTTTTTAAGTTTTAAAAAAATTGAACCATTCAGATTTTAAATTTATTTCGGTTTGGTTTAGTTCAAATTTTTTGGGTTTCAGGTCTTCCAGATTTAAAAAAAAATCTAACCATTTGGATCTTAAAATTCGGATCGGTTTAGATTTCAGATTAGATCGAAACCATAATCACACAAAAACAAATAAAAATTATGTTTATGATCTTTAAAACATTATTTTTTTATACATCTTTTTATTCACATGTTTTTGTTTTGAATATAATTAATAATATTTATTTTTATTTAAAATTTAATCGAATGTTTCAGATTATTCAGGTTCGGTTTGAATTTAAACCAACACATAAACATTAATTCAAATATGATAAACCCCCAGCCCTAATTTTAATTGATAAAAATCCGAAAGTCGTCCGGTTTAGGTCTTAATTGGATTAAACCGGATCCATTTCCCAAAAGCCAACGAATGGTCCATGTGAAACCCAACCTGCAACAAAACCGTACAATTCCTCTTTCTATAAATAAAAGCTCTTCCTCGCAGAGCTCTTGTCGTCTTCCCCTTTCTCTCTCTCTTAAAAAATCTCAGAAACCCAATAGAAAAAGCTCGTAAAGCTCTCAAAAGAAGGAAACAAAAATGAGTAAACTATGGAGTTTCGTCTTAGGTCTTCACTCAGCCGCTGGGTAAATACATCTCTTCTTCAAACACATCCTAAAATTAAAGATCCAAATTTCAATTTTCAATTTACTTAATTTTAAAATTGGGTTTCAAAATTAATTCGCAGGCCTGTAACGATGTTGCTTTATCCATTGTAAGTCTATTTCTTTACACCTTCTTCTTCTTGTGTTTTGATTTTGATTTTGATTTCGAGATTTTGATGATGTTATTTGGTAAAAGATATGCATCGGTGATGGCAATGGAGAGTCCAACAAAAGCAGACGATGAACAATGGTTAGCGTATTGGATAATATACTCGTTTTTAACACTAACTGAGATCATATTACAATCACTTTTGGAGTGGATTCCGATTTGGTACACAGCAAAGCTTGTGTTTGTAGCTTGGTTGGTTCTTCCTCCATTTAAAGGAGCTTCCTTTATCTACACTAAACTGGTTAGAGAACAGCTTCATAAGCACAATCTAACTCAGAAGAGTCATCACAAGGTGAACCAGCACAAGGCAACAAGCCACGGCCACAAGGTCAATTTCGTCCATTCAATTTTTCATCGTAACCGGGTACGGATTATACAGTCTAGATCTAGATTTGGGGGTTTAGGGTTTAATTGGTCTTATGAAACGTAAGGTTGGTTACTTGTTTATTTTCTAAAAAACGTACCAAATATTTAGGTGATAGGTTACAAGAGTGTGAACTAGGTTGGACATTTTATCCCAACCGTGAACCTACTCTAAAAAAATTTATAAAATCCAAACGATTCTAATTTTTTTAGGTTAGTTTTGGTTTAAATTCAAACTGAAGTCGAAAGATCTAATAACCTAAAAAATCTGAAAATTTAAATAAAAATATCCGATGGATAAAAAAATAGCGTGTAAAAAAAAATTGGGGGTTTAAGGTTTGGGGATTATACAGTCTAGATCTAGATTTGGGGTATAGTTTTATGAAACGTAAGGTTGGTTACTTGTTTATTTTCTAAAAACGTACCAAATATTTAGGAGATAGGTTTAAAGAGGGTGAAGTTTTATGTATTTAATTTTTTTTTAATTAATGCTTAATTAATTAATAAAGTAATTAAAATTGATTAATGTAGGAGGGTCACGAGAGTCACTAGTGTAACCGAGGAAGAGAGCGCGTAGAAAGAAAGTTTGATGGTGACCGGTGACAGTTTCCAATGTGATGGTGGGCCTGACGTGTTTAATTTGCTTTTGCTTTAGGGTTATTTTATGAAGACTTGTGGTTTATTTGTGGTCTGTAGATTCTACTAAGTGAAATGACTTCTTTAATAGTGTATCACTAAGACCATCTTCAATGGTTTCCCTTATTTTTCCTCTTAAAATAAGGGAACCTCAAAATAGGAGAGTGTTTTGCTCCAATAGTTTCTTCTATTTTCTTTATAAAAATGCAAAATATTCTATGTATTTTTAATATAAAATAAAAATATATAATAGTTTGATGTGACAAATACACTTAGATAAAAATAGGGGAGGTGAATAGTATNTAATGGACCATTGGAGTGAATTCCCCCTATTTTTTAGTGTTTTCCCTCAAAATAGGGGACCATTGGAGATACCCTAAGCACAATAAAAGTACTTTTTTAACATTACGATGACAATTAATTATCGTTTCTCCGCGTTCATATATACTTTATATATTTATGTTTTGTTGGTGTGCTTTATGCGGTGTAGGGGTGGTGGGATTTTTAGAATGTCACCGATGATTCGATTCTGTGCTTTTTACAGATATTTTTAGAAATTATATCTCATGACCCAAAAACTAATTTTATTTTGGGTCATGACCCGCTTTTTTCTAATATTCTAATTCAGTCCAAATATACTTGATTTACCAAAAATACCCTTATAATAAAAATAAAAAAATTAATAATTAAAAAGTAATAATTAAGCTTTGGACAATTTTACCTCTTAATCTCACGAAACCTAACTCCATCAAAATCTCTAAATCTCTCTTCCAAAATCTCTTCCGTCATCTCTAGATCTTTCTTCCAAAATCTCTCCCGTCATCTCTAAATCTCTCTTCCAAAATCTTTCTGGTCGGAATTCCAAATTTGTCAATTTTGGGAGCCCTAATCTTAGTTTGAAGATGGGTGGTGGTGGGAATCTTGTCGATGGTGTTCGTCGATGGCTTTTGGGTTTTCTAATTTTTGGCATTCTAATTTTTCACGAAAAGAGATCAGGAATAATGTGAAGATAGGCTTTACTATGTTTCGAAATCGGTTTAGGATGTTCTTCGGCTTAATTTTGCAGTTGGGGAGGAGATTAAGATCTCTTCTGTTGGTCTCAAGATGTTCTTAAGTAGTTACCTGGCTATTTTAAGCTCACGGTCCTGAGTTTTAGAGCTCTGATCTGTAACAAAATTTGCCAAATTTTGTAAGAATATAGCTTGTGAAGATTGATTATGTTGGTGTCAAGTTATGTCTCAATGTTTAAGTTATATGAATGAGTTATGAAAACAAGAGCTTTAGATGTGGTATTAGTCTCTTTGGGAATGGTTTTTTAGGATCACATAAAATAGAACAGGTTCTATAAATGTCAAATTTCTTAGAAAATATACTCTATTCTGTCTCCATGCTTATGTTGTGGCCTGTATAAAGTTCCTTTATTTTGGTAATCACAAGTGAGACTATTTGTTTATTTCGATATGCTTTTGTTTTTGCAGCCTATTCTTTAAGCAGGAAATGGAGCTTTCTTTAATAGGACTTCAAAATGCAGGAAAAACATCACTTGTTAATGTTGTTGTTGTAGTAAGTATGCTTCTCTGTTAACAGTTTCCTTTTATATTTTCTGGAATTCAATGTGAAAACGGGCTTAATCTCANGTTTATTTCGATATGCTTTTGTTTTTGCAGCCTATTCTTTAAGCAGGAAATGGAGCTTTCTTTAATAGGACTTCAAAATGCAGGAAAAACATCACTTGTTAATGTTGTTGTTGTAGTAAGTATGCTTCTCTGTTAACAGTTTCCTTTTATATTTTCTGGAATTCAATGTGAAAACGGGCTTAATCTCAAAATTTGAAGGATAATAATAATCTTGGATTTGGTCATATAATTTTTCAGATTTGATGAGTTGCAAATATCCCAGGGGTACCGAAGAGTGAAAAAAAGAAAGAAAAAAGAAGAAAGAAGATAGAAGAAGAAGAAAGAAGAAAGAAGAAGAAGAAAGAAGAAAGAAGAAAGAAGAAAAAACACAAACCATTCTCACTTTTCAATTCCACGTTTGATATATTGTATTTCAGGCATGTTTCTCACTTAGTTTTAGGTTTGTTTTTCTTCTCTAGTTTGTGTTTTAGGTACATTTTTAGGTGCAATTTGTAACAAAGAAAGCGGGAGAAGGACTAAGAGAATACAAGACCAAAGGGAAGCAAAACCAAAGGAAATGGACAAATTTTCATGGGGAGCAAGAATTGCGAGAGCCATACCGATCGGCAGGAGCATAAGCCGA